>JAHLJT010006514.1:0-47073 GCA_031308135.1 Acheta domesticus
GTGGAATATTGATAATTTTAGTAGTTTTCGCGCAATATTGCGTGCAATATGTGCAATTTAAAAAATAAAAAACAAACAAACAAGATTTTCTCATAAACGTCTCCAAATTTTTTCTTTCAACTTTTGGAAGAGACAGTGCAAAATGACAAATAGTTCGTTAGATGACATAAATATCAGTTTGCTTTATTCTTTTGTTTTTCAAAAATTAAAAAATTGTAATTTTTTTACTCGTTTGGAATTGCTTGATTGCGCTCACTATGCCGTAAATGCGCCGCGATTTCTCCACCGCCCCTAGCGAGACCTAGAAATATTCTTGTATTTTTTAATATTTTTATTTTATTTAAAGTTTCATCAACGTATGCGGTTATCAGTGACCACGTCACAATTTTTTATTTAATTGAGTTATAGTACACACATTGAAGCATATCATATGTTTGACTCTTTTAGTAATATAGTATTCTTCAGAATTTTGGGCGATTTAAGAGTTTATTGAAATCTTCTGTGCGTTGTGATTTTATACCGGAATGAGCAGTGTATCAGCGGTGTACTTCCAAAGGAGATCTCCTCGTATCCAACATTCGCTACACAGGAAAACCGGATTGTCAGATGTAATGGCCTGGAAACGAATGAAATTACCAGCTCGCGCAGTGCCGGTTAAAATTCTTAAATGCAAATATTCTAGAGCTATAAAGCAGAAGCGAAAGTTAGGAGTAGATTGCCCGATCCTCTGAATTCTTGCTTTGATGTCTCAATCCACACGACAATGTTTAAATGGATGTGAAAAATGTTACAAAGAATTTAAAATATTTGAATTCTGGAATAAGTATATGGGAACAAGGATATAGTGATATGAAAACAGAATTTTGTAAAAAAAGAATGAAACTAAAGAGGTCTCCATTCCATTCTACTTAATAATCTTCAAACGTTTGATTCAGAGCCGTGATCGTGACGGCCCTACTAGCTGACCCGTGGGCGGAAGCATCATCATCATTATTATTATTCTTATTGTTAATATCATTATTACTAATATGTATTATATAATTATGTTTTGTAGTTTTCATCATCACAACGTAAATTTGGAGTACTTTGAATAATCTGTCTCTCTTCTGTGACACACCAGTAACGTGTGCTTGAATCGCCTGCAACAACCCCCCCCCCCACACACACACACACACAAAATAAGTATATAACGAAGTTGTGTTAGTTACACCATTTATAACATCTATAACCATCAAGAACGACAGAACCAATTTTAATTACCTCTGTTTTGTTGGATTCATCTCCGTCCCGAATATCAGAATAACTAATAAAATATAGAAAAATGGCACTACATGGCGCTGAAGAATAAAAAACTATATATTCATGCAAACGCAGCCCGCTACACAGTTCGAATATATATCGTTAAATAACTTCTAAACGAAGCGTTCTAGGGCCTTAAAAACTGAACTTTTGAGCCTCAAAGAAACATTTCTCACATTGTCTTCTACAGGATGAGAGACTTTTTGAACACTCTATTAAATTTTTGCTGGTCCGACGCTTCTCAATATTACCCCACCTACTCAAAGACGTGCAGAATCTAAGTAAATAAAACCAAGTCGGGTTAATTAAACCATTTATAACTCAAGAACGACTGGACTAATTTTAATTACCTCCGATTTGTTGGATTCATCTGCGCCCCGAATTGCAGAATAACTATTAAAATATCGAAAAAATTCACGAAAAAAATATACAGAAAATTAATCAAATATATAAAAATCAATGTGTGTTGGTTCGTGCTTAATGCGCTACCGCACCGTGCATCCGATTGCGATAAAACATTGTCAACTTATTGCTTGCACTTGCGGGAAGAACATAGGCATAGTACAATTATTGTAACTCCACTAGGTGGCGCTACAGCATAAGATGACGGTTCAGTTAAATGCGTTTCCCAATGCACGTGAGCTTCATTGGTGCTGGGCGTTGCCGTGTGCCGTGAGGCGAGGTCGCGGAGAACAGGAGGAACAGGCGACGCAAGTTGATGAGAGGAAAGGGAAAAAGAGAAAGAGGGGAAAAAGAGGAAAATATGGAGAGGGGGAAAATGAGAAAGGGAAATAGAAAGGGAAAGAGAGGGGGAAATAGAGAGGGGGAATTAGAGGGGAGAAATAGAGACAGGGAAATAGAGCGAGGGAAATAGAGAGGGGGAAATAGCCGGGAAAATTGAGAGGAAAACGGGGGAAATAGAGAGCGGGAAAATGGAGAGGGAAATGGGAAACATAGAGAGCTGGAAAATGGAGGGGGAAATAGGGAAATAGAGGAGGGAAAATAGATAAAGAGAAGGGAAATAGAGAGGGAGAATAGAGGGGGAAGGAAAATAGAAAGAGAGGGAAAATAGAGAGAAGGGGAAATAGAAAAAGAGAGGGAAAACAGAGCGAGAAAAAAGAGAGCGAAAAAGAGAGTAGAGTGAGAGAAAAGAGACAGAGTGAAGAAGAGACACAGAGGGAGGAAAGTAACACAGAGAGGTAAAAGAGACACAGAGGGGGAAACACAGAGGGGGAAAAGAGACACAGAGGGGGAAAACATAGAGGGGGAAAAGAGACACAGAGGAGGAAAAGAGACACAGGGGGAAAGGAACAGAGGGGGAAAGAGACACAGAGAGGGAAAAGAGACACAGAAGGGAAAAAGAGAGACAGAGAGAGTGGAAAAATGAGAGAGGGGGCAAAAGAGAAGGGGAAGAGAAACAGGAGAGAAACGAGAATGGGGAAAGAAAGAGAGAGGAGGAGAGGAATATTTCCGCAATTATTTCTTCTGCGGCAGCAACGCGCCGGGTACCAGCTAGTAAATTATAAAGCAATTGTATTAATTTTGTGTTATGCATGAACATTTAAAGTCAGAATTTATAGCGATGTGCACTGTACGTAACAATAAGATGGGGACAATTTTGAATGAAGAAAGGACGCGTAGGCGAGAAACGTTCTGACAAGACTTGCAAATGCAAACCCCGTCGCGTATGACGCATGGTCCCCAGTCTACTACATCAATTTAATTGGATTCTAGAATATTCTATAGATCAGTTCTGAATATTTTATTCACAATCTAACAAATTCAATCATTGATGAAAAATATTTCTATACATTGCAACACTTTATACATCATAAATTTTAATTTGTATTTTTTTCAATTTAATAGGTTAATATTTTAATGTTTTAGTATAAGATTGAATAAAAGGAATTACTTCAGCAAGTATTGAAACATTTTGAAAAGAGCATTTCGGAAAATTAGTATTTTAAGATGAATAGTTTCCATTTACGTCTAGAGTACGTAAAAAACGAACACGTTGACAACACAAATTTTTAATACTTAAGTCGTTGAATCAGGAATTGGGTACTTAAAATTGACTTCCAATTTAGCAAGATTAATATTTTCTCTTCATTACTTGGACTTTTTTATTTATTTAATATTATTTTATATAGGATTTTTTTACAAAGTTCAGCTTTGTACAAGAAACTCTCCATTTGTTTTGTTGACTAAAACCTAATTTACTATTAACTAAGTCTAATGTACATTACAATTGACGAGGGGAGTCACCGAGCACCTCTAAAAATCATTCATATTGCCAAAACATTTCAGAAATGGGTGGATAGAATACCTGATTTTTTTTGTATTCTAGTTTTCATTATATTTACCTATGTTGATATGCCTATCTTGCTTAATGAGGGGTAGGTTTGAATAGAAATTATTGGCAAGAAAGGCTATGTGGTGTAATTACTTGGAAAGTAGAAATTATTTTCTTTAACAGGAATGAGTTGTTGTGAGTAATGCCGTTTAGAAGGAAGACGTACGTTCTCACGCAACAGGTAACCTTGATATGAAAAACTTGCTGGATTGGTTTGTCTGGGAGTTTAAAGAGGCCTCATTTTCTAGAAAGTGAGATGATTCATACTGAAATTTTAAATATCTGACTCACGTAGGTTTTTCTCTTTACATCATTTCAAAAATAATATATTCAAATTAATTTAATTTAAATCATTGTTGAGTCTCAAAAGACAAGAACTGCCGTAACATTTAATCCTCCACAAAACACGCCAGTGGTCGCCGAACGTAAGAACAAATGAAGCCTGGGAGCAACCATACCGTTTTCAATCCAACCGTGAACTATCAAGAAACCAAGACGGAAAAAATATTGTTTCTTCAAATCACATTTGTTAACATGTGTCTATAAACACTCATTTCTATTAAATATAAATAATATATTCTACAAGTACCTCGCGATCAGTGCTATACACCAAAGTAAGCTTCAAACGCAATCCTGCAATTCAGATAATCGGAAGCTGTAATATGGAAACATTTTCTTTGAAAGGAACAAATTTGTTTCACGCTTTGAAGACGCTGAATGTTTCAACCCTGCACGAAAAAAAGTACTACCTTTTACTGCCCCTGTCCTTTGGCAAGAAATGCCTTAGACACAACCCCCCGCTCCAAATTTCCGTAGAAGTACGGAGTATGCTGCTTATGATGGAGTTGATTATTCAAGTATAGTGGTGCACCGAAGTAGGAGGTGGGGTTTCATTTCTCCCTTGAAGTCGATGACTCATTTACAAGGAGATACCTAACTAATTTTCTAGGAAAGCCATTCGCTCACTCAAATGAGACAGTTGCAAATACCTAAAAATCAACAAATAAAAGTAGGTTTTAAAATAAATATTACTGAAAAATTCAATTTATAAACAACACATCAAGTCAGCTGTACTCTATACCCGTAGGCCACACCTCTATAGAAAAGTCCTGATTATGCCTCTGTTCGGGTATAAAACATCAAATTTCCGCTAAGATATTCCATTAATTACCTCTATTAAATTTGCCCAAGTGAAGCAATGGAAAGGATACCGTTCAAACTGCGTGGAGCTAAAGGTTGCTACTTCCAATCCACCTTGAAAACCACTCTCCGCCACGAAATTAGCCACAGCCAAATTAATAATAAAAATGCAAGGTGTTCCTGATGTAAAACAATCCATTGCACAGACAGTTGATTATTTGAAAATACAAAATAGCATACCTTATTTCTTTGTTCCTACGAGTTCACAGACAATAAAATATAAATTTAATAAATGCTGTTCAAAGACTAAATCAAGTTATAATATGATGATAATATTCATATGTCAAGAAACGATGCACCTAAATTCCTTGAATGCTTGAATACGAAGTCTTCAAATTACAAACTCGCTTTGCCTAATTAGAACTATTCTTTGTCCAAAGAGAGAACGAAGTGGACGTAAACATAGCCACGTGGGTAGGTAGTCGCTGATTGGCTGCGACTCCGCGACACACATTCTTCCACGCACTTTTTTATGTACACGCGTAATAAAATAATTCTGTACAATTCAAGTAAATGCTTGTAATATACAGTAGGAAATCAGATGTAAGCGTTTCAAAAACGTGTAAATTTACTTTACATGATATGTACTACATTTATGATACGTGTAAATTCAAAGGAAAGGGTAAACGAATATACAAACCAAGCGAAGAAGTAATTTCGATGTAATGGCGGATCGCGTTACACTTTTACTTGTAAAGGAGTGACTATTTGAGTTGTGCAGAACGAAAAGTGTTAAAGAAACTTTCATTACAGCATCGAGATCGGTTGTTTAAAACTGTGGGTGAATGTGTACATGACTTGGCTATGGAGTGTATTCGGTATAGTGCATTTTTCATTGAAGTGTCGTGACTGATGTATCTTCCCCATCACCACCAACGTGTGATTTTGTAAAACATTCGCGAGAAAAGCCGACAAAATGTGGCTAAACAATTACTGTTTTAAACTTTTAAAATTTTAAAAGTATTCAATTCATTACGCAGTGAGAAAACAGAACTTGCAATTGATAGACGATAGAGCAACTGTCAGATTCAGAATAAACGATTTTTTTCTTTTCATGTATGTAATGAATAAATTTCATGGTAAATCAATGATAGATTACTGCAGTGCTGTACAGTTTAGATTTACATATACTATTAAAAATCACTGTTATAATCACTATGTTATATGCGAGATGACCTGCTCACGTTTTTGTGGAGTGGAAACGTTTCGCGTCATCCTATCGACAATAACCTTTATAATAACTTCAGAAGTAATATGCCGAGTGAATGAATTACTGTATCGCGATTGCTACGATGTCTATCCCGAGTTGTCAAGCTGTCGTCCTTTTCACTTGCGCATCCTGCACCTTGTGACAGAAGGGAACTGTGCAACGAGTATATGATTTCGAGATCGCTAAAAGACAGCGGTGACAACGGAGTGTTGACAGCTGGTAAGATGACAGTTCAGTGTCCGCGGACCACGTGCTTCAGCGGAGGAATACATACCCGTTTGTTTACATATACTTCATTATTAACTCCACCAAGCGAATAATGAAGGCTGCGATTGCGGCGCGTCGTGGAACTAACAGGGAAAACAAGGGTCTGTACGGTCAGTTTCGCTAGCAAAAGGCGCCAGGAGCGGGAAGCGCGTTCAGAGACTGCTTCTACGGAATCACCATGGCCTTCATAGAGGTTGTAAATCAACTGATAAAATATAACTTCAGAGACACATCATGCAAGATTTGCACTGATTGTTTTATTTTTGTCCCTTAAGTTGTCTTTTTTACTTTTCACCGTTCTAGTACAAAACTATAATACAAAGTTATATTTATATTGAATTTTTAATACTCATTCATTAAATTTAAACATTTTATATTCTCCTTCATTCATCTTTTTTCCATAAGCTTTAGACGGTTTGTTAGGTATGCAATAAAGTACCAAAACTTTAATTTCACTGTCATAAATATCTATAATATTCATTATGGTGGTAGTATGGTGGTTCTTACATAAAAAAGAATTTTATTATATATAAATGTATGTGTGTATATATATATATATATATATATATATATATATATTGTAACAGTACATTGATTCCCATCACATAAAACGTGTATACGTGATTGAGCCCGTGGAAGAGCCGCACTTTGCCGCTACCGCCGCCGTCGCCCGCGCCCGCGCCATCCCGGCGCCCGCGCCCACTAGAGGTTTCTTTGTCACAGTCTAAGACCTTTCACTACATTCAAAAGGGTAGCGCCCATCGACGGATTAGGCCTCTTAGCGCAGCCGGGGCCGGACGTTGCAGATTTGCGCTTCCCAGAAATACATCAAGGGAAACTTATTCCGGGAATTCTCACACCCCAAATGTTATTTCCAACAGGGCATGCGCCGATAATTCTATTGGCCAAAGCAAGGCCTCACTCCCACACCTTTCGTTTGAAACAACGAATCATAGAATAACCTCACAGGGGGATGGTGGGAGACAGAAGTTTGGTGGTGAGCGTATCGGTAGGCAAATGAACAGATACCGAGATTTTACTGACGAGTTAACTTCAAAACGGCCTCTCCGGCTCTTGAAGGAGAGCGCGGCATCTGCCGCATATCGCGAAGTGCTAGACTTGCGCTCGATTTTAACATCTTATGTATTGGAGCAAGCAGTGCGCTCTCCACACTTCAAGTCTGGCGGAGTTATATGGTCACGGATGGTTGCGTGGATGCCACTCGCCAGCAGTGCCCGAGCTTAGCAGATTCACAAAACAAACTATCGGCGGTCACATCCGCCCGCGTCAACGTGGCTGAGGTATCATTGCCGCCGGCGTACCCCGCGCTGCCGTAGCCGCCGCCGCCGCCACAGCCGCCGCCGCCGCGCCGCCCTCTTTGTGCGGCCACCAACCTTGCAGCCAGGGCGAAGGATCGTCCGCTAACCTGAGGACGAGCTCACAGAGGGTGTGATGAACTCTTGCGTTAGCAACACGCACTTTTTGTAATTGTTGTTTGTTTTTTTTATTGCGAGGCGGGCCGCGCGTTGACCGTGTAACGTAAATTGTCATTATAATGTTACCAGAATGAATAATGTGTTTCTTGGCAATCCATGATTGCAAGACCTGCTCCTTCCCGCATTCCTCGAAGTTAAAAGAACAGGCCTAAATTAGTAAATAATCTTCCTCCATAAATGCGTGGGTGGGGGATTATTACAATATATATATATATATTCTGAGAAACTACTTAAGTTACAATAAACGATTTATATGAATGTTACTGCTCATCGAAAGAATTAGTTTCAAAATTTTGAATCGTTTTGCAGAGAAAAGTATACTTTTATTTCTTCCAATATGAGGTGCAGACATGTCCAAATATAGTTAAAATATTAATTGAGAAGAAACTAGATTTGCAGCGAAATATTATTTCTTCGAACAATTCTTGGACAACACGAGGGATTAGAACATCATGTAAAAACAAACGAGTTCTTTCTTTCATTTCTAAGCATCATAACGTATCTCAAGATTTCCTCCTGTACTTTAAAAAATACAAATCATTGTTAAGGAAAGTCATAAGGAAGGCTAAAATCATGAAACACGATCAGGATATTTTGAACTCAAATAACAAAACAAAATCAATGTGGGATATAGTAAAAAATGCGACAAAACCAACTTGAAACCTTGTAGAGAATGTTGTTTTAAAAGATAACGATAGAGATGTGAACGATCCGGCAACAGTGGCTAGTCTCTTTAACCAATACTTTTCGAGAATTGCTGTCGATCTCACTAAGGGTTTTCAGCCACAAAATCCAACATCTGACGTTTCCCTAAAAATCTTAGACACTATGTTCGTTTCCGAAACCTCTTCCTATGAAATTCTCAAAATAATCGGTAAATTAAAAAATAAATATTCGGCCGATTTAGATGAATTTCCGGATTGTTTGTTAAAGACGTGCGCGCCAGCCATTATACACCCGTTAACTCACATATTTAATGCATCCTTATGCACCGGAATTTTTCCAGATATTTTTAAAACAGCTAAGATTAAGCCGCTCTTCAAAAAAGGCAACAAAAATGAAATTCAAAATTATCGGCCAATTTCTCTTTTGTCAGTTTTTTCAAAAATATTAGAGAGACTTTTTTTATGTGCGAATGGAAACCTTTCTCAATAAACACGACGCGTTTTCAAATTGCCAACATGGATTCCGGAAATCAAAATCTACGGAAACAGCCATTTTTTCTTTTCTTAAGGATGTTGCCTCATTATTGGATCAAAACGAAGCAACTATTGGAATATTTTTAGATCTTTCAAAAGCTTTTGACGTCATTTATCATAACATTTTACTTTCCAAATTACCTTCGTATGGAATCCGTGGTATTGCTATAGATTGGCTATGTTCGTACCTTTAACTACGATCTCAGAGAGTAGAAATACCTTACTGGAATGATGGAACTTTATGTACACACCTTTCCGGTTCTTTGCCAATTGCACGTGGAGTCCCGCAAGGATCGATTTTAGGCCCTATTCTCTTCCTATTATACGTAAATGACATGCCCTTAGCGATTCGAAACGGAAGAACAGTTCTCTTTGCGGATGATACAAATATTCTTTGCAACAAAGAAACCGTAAATAGTACAATATCAGACGTTTCAAATTGGTTCCATAATAACAAATTAATAGTAAATGAAAAGAAAACTGTTTCAATGCAGTTTTCCATATCAAATAAAAAATTCTGTACTCCATTGAAAATGAACGGTGTGCCATTGACTGACGTTAATGTAACAAAATTTTTAGGTCTATCAATTCAGTCAAACCTCAAATGGAATGCCCACTTAAATGAATTGAACACAAAATTAAGTTCATTATGCTACGCGTTCAGAAGTCTTTCAAATTCCGTCAGCCATCGTACAGCTCGTTGTGTATATTTTGCCAATGTTCACTCCCGCCTGAGATATGGCATAATATTCTGGGGAAACACATCTTATAGCTCACAGACTTTCAGATTACAAAAAAGAATCCAACCCACGTGATTCTTGTAAGTCATTCTTTATTAATCTAGGAATTTTACCATTACCTTGTCTCCTGATTTACGAATCGGTAGTTTTTGTCAAAAATGACTTACTTAAGGGCGGGAATATATTTTCAGCAAACGCCGATGTCTATAAGTATAACACACGACGTAGTAATCATATTCACCAAGTGGCAGTATCAACAGCTCACTACAAAAAATTCACATACAATTCATTTCCTTAGAAAAGTTTAAGTCCCAAGTAAAATCTTTTCTGCTGCATAACTGTTTCTATACAATTCGAGACTATACCGAGCATCAAAAAGTAAAGTAGCATTAATTTTAACAATGATAATAATTAATGTAATTATTTATCATTTGGACTGTATAATTCTCAAGAACCTGTAACAAGTATTGTACCACAGTTTCTGGGTTGATGGCCCCCATCTCGATCAGGTTTTTCGTCCAGTTTCCCTGATCCTTGAGCAAATGCTGAGATGGTCCCTTGTTTTGCTTCTGGACATAAATGTAACTTCATTATTGGTGCACGTCTTCTGAATTTCAGTGGGAAATATAGTTATTCAAATTATCGTTTTTCATATTATCGCGGCAAAAAGTATTATTCTTTCATGAAGAACATGAGGGTTCAGGGCAGGAATTTATAACTAATTTACCTTAGAAAATATATTTTATTGTATAGGAGCGAATATTTTGTCAACATAACTTGAAAAAAACCTCTCTTTTCTCTATTCAAAATTCGGCTAGAATATGGTTTAGGAAAGAGACCACAGAATTATGAAAACGTGCACAAAATTCACTTCTCCCCATAGCTCGTCACACGCAGTTTTTAACTGTTTTTGACGTAAATAAATAAAATAAATTGCGCTTTCTTTTGCAATAGTTTGGCATGGTTCCATTTTAATTTTGAATTGAGTATCATATCTCTGTCTCTGTCGTCTCGGTTGTAAACACAGACGGTGGCGCGCTCCTGTAAACATCATTCTCAACTTGGTCGAGCTATATCTCGTTGGACAACCTCCAACAACACTTCCTTGCACTATTTTTAAAAGCAACGCAGTAGTATAATTTTTTTGTTATTTAAGGTCATCTCAATTTCTAGGTCATTAGCGATCACTATTAGATTTTAACGTTGTGATATCTATGAGTATGAAACGATATGGTGATGATAGGGGGTGAAAGGACGAACACGGTTATATGAACCATGCCCGAGGAAGGGCGCGAACCCGTGACCCTTCGGTCAGAGATCTCTACGGCACTTCTGATATAGCTATCTCGGCCACCGGGCCGACAATAGTGTAATTCTAAATGAACTGTAATAGTGTTTCCAACCAGAAAACTATTAGCGTTTTCCATTCGTTGCACTGAAACCCACCCTAGTGCAGGGCAAATACGTCATCGCTCCGCAACAGTGCTGCCCCACACGCGTGAAGGGCAGTCGTGGGGCAGCCACAAATGAATCGTATTTTGGAACTGAGTCGGTGCGTGTACGCTACGCAATGAGATTATAGACAGCTGTTCTTCGTCTGCCACATTGACAGAACTCGAAAAATAAGAATTTTGGATTTGTGATCATTGTTATAATTTTTATGATAATTATTATTTTAACACATCTTGTACGAAGTCTTTGGTAATTGTTTACTCCTTAATTCATAAAGTATTAACGTGTGATTATTTAAAAACTACCGAAAACTTCAAAAGCGAATCTGTCGAAAGTTCATTTCTCGAGATTTGCCAGTGATTGATCTCGAACATAGTACACTACATTTCGAACCGAAAGGCTTCTGCAGAATTATTTGGTTATTGAAAACTATAAAAATATTAATATAAGCATTTCCGCTTGCGCATGCAAGAAACTGTTCTTAGCACATTGTATATTTGAATGATTTTGTAAGAGGATAGGTTTGATTACTAAGTAGCACTGAATTTGTTAACATGCAGTAATTCACGGTTGAATTTTACGAAAACACAAACTGATTTTCCGAACTTCGAGGAAGTCACAAAGTTATTTTAAAGCATTTCTTGTAAAACATGGTATACTCCATTATTTAAAGTGTCCCTGTGTGACAGGAGATCTTCAATTGCCTTTACAATTTCACCACGAATCCAAATCAATATTCATAACTTCCGTACCTAACCTCAAAATGACCCGGTGCAATGGACTGCACCGTCGAGCTCGTCAGTGCAGGTTAGGGCGCCCCGAGTGCACCCTGGTTCCGTGTCATTGTGCGAATGGAACATGGGCTTCTCTGCACTGGTGCGCCCTAGCGGCCGAATGGAACACGAAAGCTGCCCTGAGTGTGCACTGAGTGCGCACCAGTGCGGCGAATGTAAAACGCTATATATCTCTCCCCCGGGGGTTCGAACTCCGGTTCTTAGGTTTTTTACGTTAATTACCTATAACCTCGTAGGTAAATATCCAACCTTTCCGACGTTAAAAAATAACATTGATCATTCGCATTTGCAATTTTTTAATCAGGGATTTTTGTTGACATTATTTCAATAACTAATTTTAAATAAAAGATTCCATTAAGAACGAAATATCTACATTCAATATTGAAGTAAGAAAAAAATGAAAAAACATTTGAAATTTCGAAAACTTTTGAAATTTTCGTTGAGAGTTCAACGAGAATGATACCTCCACCATTTTTATAAGCCTACTTTGCTCTATGCGAGAACAAAATTTAATCTAAATTTTGAAGCTATTTTTGAGGAAAATTTGGAAATGTTGAGGCTTCATGTAAAGTTCTAAAAAAAAAAGTATCCATTTCAAATTAGAGGGACCTCGAGTACGGCCACACTGATCATGGGGGGAAAATCACTGTTCGGGGGAAATTCATTTTTGGAAAAAATCGTCCGAACGGTTTAGGCGCTGGCATTGACCACATATCGACGGACGAACCTTTTGCCGTAAATCAATTTTTCGGTATCTTGGATCCACAAAATGTAAATTCTTATTACACAACGTATAAGAGGAAGTAATTTACTACGTATAGGAGCAAGACTTATAGATATCAGGGACCCAAAATAATAGTTTTTCTGCCGAAAAATCGCCACTTTCTGCTGAAGCTTTACAATATTCTCTCTTTATTACATACGTACGTAGTGGGTGAAATAGTAAAAAGAATCGCGTCATTCGCCTGGCATTATGGGATTGTAATAAATAAGACATCTTTTTGGAGAAGACACTTCAATACGATGAATTTTAACGGCCATTTTCAATGTTTTCGGTACACTTTTATTGTTATAGATCTTGCTAAAGCATTACAAATAATGTTTAGAAAGAGAGATCATAGTGAAAGTGAGGTTTTTGTGATAGGCAGTTTTAAATTACCCCAAGTTCATATAATTTGAAGTATAATTTTATTTGTAAAATTAGGGTTAATAAGGGCAAAGAAAAGTAAGCAAAATTGAAACATTGAATATACTTCAATTATTTTTGTGTTACCTCAGAACAATTTGTCGATTTGGGGATGAGTAACTAAGGTATCTAATTATAGAACGAGAGAAATTCCTTGAATGTCATTTTATGTTTCTCTTTTACGTACAAGCTTACGCCAGAAGTTTGGGAACATCTACAGGTACTTTCTTATTTTTTTGCAGCTCTCGTATACTCCGTTAATGATTGAGAAATTCTTTATTGGTTGTTTAGAGATTGTTTGCTTGATTATTGAAAGAGTATTGTTTCATCGCAAGAGAAACAGGATGTAAACACGGAAGGAAGTTGGCGGCGATATGTACCAGCGAACACAGTGACAGGCCCGCCCCTGTACCTGGTTAACCTTGACGGAAATCCGTCTACGATAATTAATACGTTGTATAGTACAAGAGCTTGTTTGATATGTAATATCAATATGATCAATGTGGGTTCATTAGCATTCGTTTGATAAAAATGAATTAAATTATAAAAATAATTATGGGCAACTCCATTCCTACGTGGCTTTCAAGCGCATTCGATGAAGAAAAGTAAACTCACTGTGAAAATATGTCCTCAAAAGTGAGAAATCACACTAAACATCAATTTTCTTAGATAATTTAAGTTAATAAAAATGTACGTTTTGTGAAAATATAGTTGTTAAAATAAATCAAGAAGTTCGGCGGAAGAATCGCACAACGTCACTATAATTTTGCATCAGGTGAAAAATGACTAAAGTTTCATCGAATGTTTTCATGAACACATTCGCACTACTGTTACGTAAACATATAATCAATTTCGAAGTATAATACTTGTACGTCGTATTTGCCTCTCATTCAGATAAAAGTGATATTTAGATAAATGAACGTTAGTAATAGAAAATATTTGTGGAATTGAATTTTTGAGAATTTAAAGAAGAAATAGATCCTCATTCGACAATTTTTATAAAATTTTCGCATTTATTTCACCTCCGGTGAAACACTGTTTTGAGTTGTTTGCATGGAATCTGACAATATTACTGAAACTAAGCCCCTGAAAAAATACAATTATCATACAATTATGTAATGTGTAATAACCTAGTGGTGCTACAGAGTGGCACAGACTTTCTCGAATTAGTGAGTTTCTTATTCTCTTCTGAAATACTACCAGGGACTCTCGCGGAACCTACTAGTATACAATGGAATGTAGTGAAGAGCACCACTGTGCACCCCGAACACTGCGTAGACCTACCTCGGTCCTGTACATTTACACATTTGCTCATGGTTTTCTTTGGCCCCTTGGTGCTTTCTGGACGTAGGATCATGTTCCTCAAATAAAAGCACAGGTTGCACGCAGTTGCCTGTCCGGGTAAGAAATTTGGGAAAGATTAAGGCAAATATGTAATGCCCGAGGGTTTCGGAATGTCCTCCACGCTTCAACCGCAACTGAAAACATTCATGTCTTATGTGGGTTTCTAACCTGTAGCCTTGGTGTATACGTAATTTGGCTTGATTGCCCCAATTCCCTGCCTCTCAAGGCCGAATCACTTCACTGTAAACTTGTTACATTACAGGCTTTGTAACATAATTTGATAATACCAATAACAGGACTAAGACCGGCCTTTAGATGCCCACCCAGCCTTTAATGTGCTTTCTCACATTAGATCTGTAGATAAAGATAGATATATGGATAGATGGATAGAAAGATGGATAGGTAAATGGATAGATAAATGAATAGGTAAATGGATAGATGGATGGATAAATAAATAGAAATTTACTATAGAATCGAAATGTTTCAGTGATGAACAGTATCCTCAAATGAAACCTACTCTACAGAAAATGTTGTACAACATAATATTTACTGCTCAAATCAGCGAACACAATCGTTTAATTTACTTTCTTATAACATTTATATTTAAAAAAATAGTGTTTTATCAAACACACGCACATTTTTTCTCATTTTCTCAATTTTCAATTCATTAATAGTAGAATTGGAATATGACTAAGAACACGAAAGAAGAGAACAAACCGGTACTATATGCAAATTTTCATTGAACATTTTGGAACCGCTTTTAAAAAAGCAGCGTTTGAGCTTTTCTAAAAATGGGCAATTTCGAGTTCATTTTTACAGAAAACTTTCAAAGTTTTCAAGAAATTTGGTAAAACATATTTTGAAGCACTTGTGCTCACAAATGCAATAAAGAATAAGAACACATGTAATATAAATATTAGCGAAGGAAGAGATATTTAAAAATATAATTTGTGTATATTTATTAAAATCAAAAGAATACTTACAAGTGGCGTTTTTGTCAAGTTATTTATTGCATTTATTTCTATCTTCACAAAACTTTTAGAGGAAAAATTTGGAGACATTTTCGAGAAAAATTTCATTTAAAGAAAAAGTCTCTATCTTCATTGATGTAGTTGTAAGAGGGGGTCCAAAAATGTTCCAACTTTTACAAGAGTTAAAAAGGAATATCGGGCCTAACCATATTTATAAGTGTATTTCGATATATTCTTACAATTTTTAATTCAGAAATTCTTGTGAAAATGATGAAATTTTCCTATGGATTTCATGAGAACTATCCCCAAAATTTAAAAAATTATTTTCAAAATCTTAGGACTTCCGAGTCGGTCCAAGTAGAACGATGGAGAAAAGGCCTTTGAAAAAAAAAGTTAAGGGCTAGAGGTATTCACAGATGGAGACGCGGACATACGGCCATTTTTGGAGAAAAAAATTACACCTTTTCTTTATTAGAGGACCCCTAAACATGTGTTTCAGTTAAGATCTCGAAATCGCTTTTCGGCAGCATTAACTTTCTCTACACTACGTATAGTTCTTTGCATATGCGTACGTATAGGGGAAAGTAAAAAGGAGCAATATTTTCTAAATTGCGTTTTAAAAATCTGGAAATTATTTTAGAAACTGGAAATTATTTACAATGATCTTATTTACAAAGTTTACTTTGTATTTATTTTATGTGTGTACTAATTTAGGAACTTAGTCTATTGAAAGTGAATTGCAAGCAATTACTCGGGTCATTCTAATACTGCAGAATTCAAGACATTCTCTTTCAGCTAAAATTTTTCAGTTTTGCATCTCCAAATTCCTAAGCAATGGATTCTTGCTAAGTGAAATGTATTATAAGCGCAAGGCGGCTCCCTACCGATAAATACCGAATATTTACACCTTCTCTCATTGTAGGAATGCCAATGAAAGAACCTTCATATGTACGCTTCCATGATCCGCTAACGAGATACCATTGAAAACAAAGTTGTAGTGCACCAGAGGACTCTCTTATTGAACGGGTGTATTAATAATCAACAAGTAACATTATTTTGTTCGTAAGTGAATCTGGGTAGAGATCGAAAAATATTCTCTATCAAATTCTCACGTACCATTAGCGTTAGGCGTGTATAATTGGTACATATGGATTAAACTTTTTAACTTAAAAACAAAGACGTACCTAAAGAAGGAAGTGACATTTCTCGCGAACAGCTTATTTTATTTAATTTTTATTAGTTGCGTATTATTATTAATATTAATTCTAATAATAACAAAAATAATATTAGTAGAATTAACAAATTAATTTCAATAATAACTGATGTAACAAATTGGCGTGAGCTTATTTGATATTTATTATATACAAAGATATTGATATTTTAAAAAGCAGTGTTGTCATGTTCGAAAGTTGCTAGTTTGACAGGATCACGTGCGAAGAAAGTTATCACAACGTTTCGACAAACACGACCGCTCTCAAAGCATTCGCAGCAGTGCGCGGCACTCACGCCTCCTAACGGGACAGGTGGAGCGGCGGTGGCACTGGCAGCGGCGGTGGCGGCAGTGTCGGCCGGCCCGGCGCTGAACATCCGCGTGACGTCGGAGCTGGGGGAGGAGTCGGAGGCGCGGCGGTCGGGGCGCGCTTTGGCGTGGGCGTGGCCGAACGAAGGGAACCATATGGAATCGGCGGCGGCCATGACCGCCAGCAGCCCGAAGCCCAACAGCCCCAACAGCCTGACGACGAGCGGTGCGGACATCTCTCAGCTGCGGAACGACGGCGGTCGGCAGCGGCGACGGAAGGCGACTGACAACCGCGCGCTCTGTGCCGCGCCGCCGCCCTCCTGAAGGCCGCGTTCTGCCACTTTGCGTACGGAGGGGAGGGGGGCCTCGCCATAGAAGACGCCTACCGCCGCCGCCACCACCACCTCCTCTTCCTCCTCCTCCTCCCCTGCCGCCAGACACAGCGCTCGACTTCGCCGCGAGGACATTGCCTCCCGCACTTCTTGCCGCCCGCCAAGGAAACGATCCCGGGAACGCAAATCTAATTATTTAACGAATTTGGGTCTTCACGATCATTATCGGTGTTTTTGTCGCTGATCTTTACCGCCACTCGTCATAATTATTACTAACATGTGAGCAACACGAAAAAATGTGTTATTTCGAGTTTATGTAAAGCGAATGGCAGACACAATTCGGGGAATTAGAGCCATTTTTGAACTAGTTCGGTAGCAAACTCCGCCAGATTATAATCTTTGTTCAGACCTACAACGATTTTGGCATGTTCTAAAACAGTGGTGTCACGGTCTTCTACTGGTCGCAGTGGCACGCGTCGTGGCACCGTAGCATGCCACGAGCTTCTCTGCGCATCTAGCGTCGGGAAAGGGAACTATTACGAGTAGTAGTAACCCCGCCGTTTTACAATAGGGATGGCGTTGTCTCTGATGGCGGGGTAATGAACTACGTGGAGGGGCGATTTCGTCGTAGCACTCGTGCCACAGACTCCCGCTTGTGGCATCGACCTTGACAACACTGTTCTAAACAATTGAGCATCGCCGAAGTCCTTCTCGAAATATATTATTTCGCCATGCCAACTAGATGAGAGGGAGTGACTGCTAATAATGCTATGGATTGATTGATCAATTTTTTCCGTGCATAACAACTGCCATGGACAATAATTTCGCTAGTTTAGTGATTTTTTGTGTCTGGAGGTGGTGTTTTCCCTCCCCATTGGTTGGGGATAAGATACGGCGCTGATCCACACGTCAGGGCTTGAGGAGGATTTCCTCCTCCAGATAACTCCCCCCAAAGGGGCATCGCCCCAGCCGGGACAAGTTCTAAGCTCTCGACTGGTCTCTAGACATATATAGTAGTATAGTTGGCCCGCTCGTTAAGAGTACTTCTTTACGATCTTTACAATCGCCTGGTCGGAGAAACCATGGAAAACTCGGATCAGATGAGCAGGCCGCTAGAATTCTCCTTGATAGCAGCTGATTTCGACCTAGCTGAGGAACTAGTGTCAAAAATCCGCCGCAGTCGGCACTCCAGCCCTTGGACCTACTGGCTGGAGTTGCTACAGATATAATTCTTCAGAAGGGTCATTTCAGTGAGTGGAGATTCAGATTAAGGATTCCTTTTCTTAATTTACAGTAAACCCCCGTTAACACGACTTCCAAGGGACCGAAATAATTAGTGATCGTGTTATAAAATTCATCTCATCCGATTATACATATACAATCGACTCTGGTTACAGTGAACTTCTGAGGGACTAATATTTTTGATTCAACATATCAGAGTTTCACTATATTCAATGAAGTCAAAATTAAATAGAATTTCTCCACAATGATTAAGTTTATTAATATAGTGATACAGCAAAATGAAAAACAGTACGAATTGAAAATTTCAATATTTGTATTTGTCCTTAAAAAATCAATTATTTTCTTCGTAAATTTTTCAATAGTAATTTCTCTTGATCCTTCTCCAGAGTTTATGTTCCCTCCCTTCTTGATTCTGCATTGCAAAAACATTTTTTTAAAGTTTGCTTTTCTAGATTCGGCGTAACCGCACGACCGTGAGCATTACGTAGGAGAACTTCGTAGGAGGACTTCAGAATTTTTAAAATGGAACTAATAAATGCATTGTTTAAAAGAAAAATATAATAGAAGAGAACCATATTTTAACATAAAAATTAACTTATTTTTACATGAAACAATATTAACTTTAAAACAGTTTTTAAAACAAGTTTTGTTTCGTGAACAACATAAATAAACAATACACTTTCTATTGTTTAAAAAATATAGCAGAAAAAAGCATTTTTAACAATTAACTTATTTTTTACGTGAAAATCTTTAAAATAATTTTTGTTTCATAAACAACGTAAATAAACATTGCACTTAACATTTTAAATACACATTAGAAAATAAGCATTTAAAAAATAAAAAATAATTAATTTTTTATATGAAAATCTTTGAAACAATTTTGTTTCGTGAACAATATAAATAAACATTCCAATTTTACTGCGCATTTTGGAGCGGCTTTTGCAAAAAACGATATCTATTAAAAAAATATTCAAACAGACGTCACTACTAACTTCACAGATTTCTAGTAACAACTAACGCCGAAATTTCACTACCGTGATAGTTGACCTATACACTATCTTATATTACTAAAAATTAATTCTAAAAACCAATATTTTAACGTAAAACACTTATTTAGTATATTAAATATGAAACGTAATCTAAGCAATCGTCTGTAATTTGCGATATATATGAATAAACAAACAAATAAAATATAACTTTCTCAAAAACGATTCCGATGTTTTTCTATAATTTTCTCATTCTTAGATTAAAGAACGTTAAAAGAGTGATGCTAGTCCTATTTCCGGCGAAGTCTCTGTACTTTTGAAAATTTCAGAGTTGATATTGCAAAAAATATTGCAGATATTAATTTTGTTGTCTCATATAAAACACTTTCTAAAAAAGCAAATCTTTAAAAATAGTCATGTACACTTTTTTGAAAAAGCTCGCAATTTTTAGTTATTAATGCAATTTATAAAACAAATTTTCAAAAACCCTTCAATTTTTTAATTTTTTTTCTACGCATAGAAGAAGGGACACGTAAAAGAATGGCAGGGGTCTGATTTTCGTTGCACTTTCTGAAAGTTCAAAAACTGCCAAATTTAGAAATAATATGAGAAAGTATGTGGTGTTGTATGACCACTTTTTATACAATTTATTAAAAGCCAGCTTAATATTTACGATCATTCGGCACTTTGTAAATCATTATTTTAAAAGTGAAAATAGCTTCGTACAGGATTCCAACTTCTAACGGCCAGCCGCTGTAATATCCCTTCTAGGTCAGTCATGTCGGGCCTATTGACGCGTCAATTTAATTTACGTAGATTTCGACTGTCTTTTTCGTTTCTCATCACTCACGCATACTAAAGGTTCAAATGAACCTCTTTCTGTAGAATATTGTTTAAAAAATATACCTCGGACGCCGCCTGCCCTCCGCATGTTGCCCTAAGTTTGTAACACGTTCCTCGTATGTTCCCAGAATTTTTCCCGCTTGTTTTCTTACACGTCTCCCACATGTTTACTACATATTTTCCGCATCCGCCACATATACCTTTGTACGCTTCCCCGCATAGACCCTACACATTCCCCGTATGATTCCTACGTTTTTCGCCCACGTTCGTCCACATATTCCCTCGCATGTTCTGTTGCGTGTTCCCGCACGTGTTAATCTGAAAATTAAAATTGTGAACGTGTTTTTTATTAAAGAAAAATACCTCTATAAACGTTACGGTGGCGGATATTGCAGTGGCTCTCCTGGCTAATTAAACAATTATCTGAAGAGCTAGAATACCCTGAAGAGTGGAATCCTTCCAGAAATGTAAGAGAACTAACTGGTACCCGTCGCGTTGCTGCCGCAGAAGAAATAAATGAGGAAATATTCCTCTGCCCTCCTCTTTTCCCCTTTCTCTTTTTCCTCCTCTCTCTCTCTCTCCCCCTCTGACTTTTTCCTCCTCTCTCATTTTCCCCAGTTGCTCTCTCTCTTTTCCATCTGCTCTCTTTTTCCATCTGAGTCTCTTTTCTCCCTGTCTCCCTTTTCTCCCTCTCTGTGTCTCTTTTCTCCCACTCTGTGTCTCTTCTTCCCCTCTGTCTCTCCTCTTCCCCTCTGTGTCTCTTATTCCCCTCTGTGTCTCTTCTTCCCATCGGTTTTCCCCACTCTCTCTCTTTTTCCGCTCTCTCATTTCCCTCTCTCTCTATTTCCCTTTCTCTCCATTTCTCTCTCTCTCCATTTCCCCCCTCTATTTCCCCCTCTATTTTTCGTCTCTGTCACTATTTTCCCTCTATTTCTCTATTTCCCCTTTCTCTATTTCCTTCTCTCTCTATTTTCCCTCTAGCTAGTACCCAGCCGCAGAGGAAATAATTGGGGAAATATTCCTCTTCCCCCTCTCTTTTCCCCTCTTTTTCCCTTCTCTTTTCTCCTCTCTCCCTTCCTCTCTTTCTGTTTCCTCCTCTCTCATTTTCCACACTCTCTCTTTTTCATCTGTCTCTCATTTCCCTCTCTCTATTTCCCCTCTCTCCATTTCCCCCTCTCTCCATTTCCCCCTCTCTCCATGTCCCTCTCTCTCCATTTCCCCCTCTCCATTTCGATCTCTCCATTTTCTCCTCTCCATTTCTCCCTCTCTATTTCCTCCCTCTCTATTTCCCCTTCTCCATTTTCCCTCTCTATGTTTTCCTCTCTCTTTGTCCCTGTCTCTTTTTCCCTCTCCTCTCATCAACTTGCGCTGCCTGCTCTTCGTGTTCTCCTCGACCTCGCCCCATAGCACATGGCAACGCCCAACAACAATGAATCTCACGTGAATTGGGAATTGCATTTAACTGAAACGCCATCATGTGCTCTAGCGCCATGAATCCAACAAATCTGAGATAATGGTCCAGTTATTCTTGAGTTATAAATGGTTTAATTAACCCGACTTTTTTTTATTTACTTAGATTCTGCCCGTCTTTGAGTAGGTGGGGTAATATTGAGAAGCGTCGGACCAGCAAAAATGTAGTAGAATGTTCAAAAAGATCTCCTCCTGCAGAATACAATGTGAGAAATTAGGTGACTTACATCAGTGGCTTACATTTCACTGTTACATATCATCAGTTTTAAAGACATGTATTCTTCTTGAATAGCAGTACTAGCAGTAGTAATGGTATGTATAAGGCACATCGGCTAACGTCCTCAAAAACGTTATTTTTTGGTATTGTGACATATTCTAAATAACTTTTGTCAATAGAGGCAAATAACCTAAAAATACCGATACATCAGCTAAATTTACACTGTTAGATGGTGACAAAAGACACTGTTATATAACTCTTAAATACACCATAAATATTTTCGTACATTTCTGGATATTTTACTGGGAACTACTGTTCGTAGTTTCCAGAACTTCACAATATTCTTTTCTTTTGTACGAACAAATCAGTCCAGTAACGATCATGCAATAGTAATTAGACACACACTCTGTTGTGTTTTGTTTATCTGACTTCATATTGACGACAAATGACTATTACAATGCGTCTTTTCCCTTTAGACGCAAGAAATATAAATTTTTCGAATTCTCGTTTGATTCAGCAACGAACTAGTGAACCATCAAGTTTTGTATGCACCAAGGCGTTACTAGATACTTAACATCCTTGATACATAAATAACTATTATAGCTTTGTGCTACATTTTCTAAATTATTTTCTGTTGGTGTATCGATATGAAGGCAAGCTATTAGGTGTTGGATAATTTTGAATATGAGAATAACATTATCCAATCCTAAGTCTTGCAAGACCAATGTCGGAAACTAAGAATGTATGAGAACAAAGTGGTGATTGATGTAATTCATGGAAACAGCACATTTTCGAAACGCAAACTCATTCCAGTCTTTTGTGAAAACAAATATAGATTTGATGCACATAACTTAATTCTTACGATGCAAATAATTGTATGATTATACTCACCTCGATATATGTCTCTCCAACAGAAAAGGAATAACGTTCATGTCAATACTCACAATTTTCTTTTATCCTGTATAGAAAATAGTGAAAGAAAGAATGGTAAAATACGATTTCTGAGATTACGAAAATACAACTGAATTGCAAAAATTTCATCGATTTCAAGAACAGAAACTTAAGCAGAAACACGATAGAGTCAGCTGCGTGGTAAGCGGCCTCATAAGGAAAACTGCGTGAACAATGAAGGTAAAAATTCGACCAAGTGAAGAACAAACCCCGACTCATCAACATCAGTCTAAGTCACGAACAAGGAAAAAGCTACCCAGTATCGCGTCACAATGGCTGCAATGCAGACTCAGAGGCTGATAAGAGCTGATCTCGGAGCTCACCTCGAGGCGAACTCTCGTGAGCAACAGAAGATTTACTATCCTGTATTAACTAGCTCGTAATAAATACGATTTTCACGGAAGGAAATTTTAAAAGAAACAAAGAACAGGAAATTGAGAGAAAATGCATTACCTAAAACGCGCATACCATTTTGTGTATTATATTAGCAACAACGTGTAAGTTGGGGACCTCCACCAAACAAATTAATATGAATATTGTTTGATTCTAAAAACAGTTTATAAGTTTTCCTTTTATTCGCTCTTCAAAGAATGTTTCGTAATCCATGGGAACTCTGCAGCAAAACAATCTGCACTACGCGAGAGGACGGAGGAAAGTAAAGGCGAAAATCATTTGAATTCCTTCCTGACTTCGAAGACATATTGCTAGGTTCGAATCTCCTTCTTTCTTATAGCAATACTTTGGGAATTATGTTCAATTCTTTTCAATGGCAATTTTTTTAAAATTTTATTTCCCGAGAACTATTATGTAACAGAACATTTTGACTGTAGAGATACCACAAGGAGAAGAATTCCAGAAAAACAATTTTTGACAGTCGAAACAGTCAAAACATCCGAGAACATGTAGAAGCACAACCTTCTTGTCAATTTCAACACTAAAAGTATTTCTTTTTTGACTGTGAAAAAGTTGGTTTTGTATCGTAATGACTTTTCATCAAATTTGTAAAAAAATATTTTTGTGAAATACTCGTACTATGACACTCTACTTAGCTGCAATATCAAGTTTTCTCCTCTCAGTAATAAAGCATAACCTACTATGTCAAGCAGAATATTAGAATCTACTGATGATATTTCTTCCAAAGCCTACTTCTATAATTCTGTTTTCAGGAACATTAAGGAGTAAAGAAACGGCTAGCTTCCTGGATTTCTTCAATTTATATTTTCTAAAAAGAATTTAAACTTCGAAATATTGAATGATTCGTATAATACGTAAAGGAAAGATGTATTATTCCATTTTATAAAATACCATTGACAGAAAACTACGATTATGAAGATATATTTTTCTTAATAAAATGTGTTCATAAAAAACATCTTCAAATAATGTCATGTTCAATTTTTCAAAAACATGAGTATGTTTGAGAAATTTTGTGTCAAACATAGGCAATTTTATTTTCCATTTTTTTAAAAAAAATTGTCATTAGGACGAGGCTTTACTGTTGTTTAATATTCTTAGAATAATATTTTTGTTGTACTATTGCGAAACTGGCAAGTTAAGAAAATGTCAAAAATATATACTTCGGGCGGCGATAGATGGCAGCTGGAAAGAGTATGTGGCAAGTCCGAATGGCTAGCCGAGATTAAAGGAAATAGAAAACTAATACGGGAAAGTCTGTGCTATTCGGTATTACTACTAGTTTCTATTGTTCCCAGAGAGTTGTAGATACTGAAAAGAACCCATGTTCAAGAGGTCCGAAAAATGGGGTCTTCTAGTTTTGCTGCGTGCACACCAACCAAGTTAGTGGAGTGATTATCACAGTTGATGAACATGGCTATATTGTTTAAAACGTTTTATTTTACTTTATCTTTTGTGTAAAGTTTAATTTCTTTATTGAAAAATAATTCAACTTTTTTCCGAGAATGAAGAAAGCTAAATAGCGCCCCTTGAGAGTGGCGCCCATGGCACATGCCATGTCTGCCATACCCTAGATACGCCTCTGCTTAAGCATAATCACAAATGCTCTTGCTCTAACGAGCATCTCCACAGGGAACTAAACATCGAACCAATATTTGTGACCAACCATAATCAGAGGATCATCACTACATCTGGTAGACAAACAGAAAACGACATTCGTAAAACCTTTACTTCCAGAGACTCACAAGCGGCAGCAGGTGTTTATGGAGAAAAAAATGACATTACTGTGGAAATTTCTCAACCTTCAACAACGGCTGAATGAGGCATTACAAATTGTATAATTAATATTAAAATCTGGTGTTCAACATAGGCCAGTTGATTACTAGAAACATTTAGAGTACAAGATTTATATTAACGAAATTCTAAGAGAAAACCATGAGCAGACTTTAATCGAGGACCGTTTAAAAGTATTTAAAACTGTGCCTGATATAGTCATCTGATTTTAAAATTGTAATATTCCTGTCCTAGTAAAGACATGAAATCTGAAAAAGACTAAATGAAGACAAGAATGAATTTTATTATGAAAGGATGTGTTCCCTATAACAAACGACAGAAGTACTGACCCACCTAAAACCGGCCCGAGTGAAGGATAGCTTTGTTCTTTGGTTTACGGCAGGTTTAATCTAGAGGTAGCACTACGAATTATTTACACTTGTGGTACATAGAAGTCTTTTGTTGGTAAACATTTGTTTATTTTTTCCACTCAATAGTGTAAGAGTTTCGACATATTTATAGGAAATATAACTTTCCAAATGAACTCCTGCAAATCTAATTTTATTTAAAAGAAAATGATAATTAAAGTATACTGCGATTTTTCTACGAGCGACCCTCAAGGCCACTCAAATCCCATCTTCGCGATGGAATATGTCACGGCATTTCGCGTCTTTCTCAGTCGTTCCGCTAGATTTCGCACGATCGCGACCGTATGAAGCAGTGCTTGCGATCATGCGACTTCTACCGGCAAGACCGAGAAAAGACGCGAAATGTCGTGACATATTCCATCGCGAAGATGGGATTTGAGTGGCCTTGAGGGTAGCTCTTAGAAAAATCGCAGTATAAGTGCCTGAAATGTCCTCCTTGGGCATCTAAACATTTTTTTGCACGAGAAATTACACTTAGACCAACTTTATGTAAAACGTTTATATCAACTGCAACAATACATTCACGAATGTTTTCTTTCAGTTCATCTATTGTTTGGGATAATTTTCATAAACTTTTCCTTTTAAATATCTCCAAAGATAAAAGTCACAAGAAGTCAAGTCCGGGGAACGAGGTGGCCACAAACTTTTGCTTACAGTTCGATCTTTAGTAAATGCTTATTTTATTTTTTATTTTATTTATTTGTCAAAAAACAGTAAAAACTGTATATGACGTGTGGGGAAAGAAATTTATCTGCGCACATTTTCTTGAGGGCCAGAATTTTATTAAAAAAAATAAATTTTATTAAAAAAATGCTTAATGAACACGCAACAAAGATAAATGAGATGTATGACATGTAGCACCATCTTGCTGGAAGAATCCTTGCGTTCGTTCATTTTCCGTAAGTTGGGAGTAAGTTCTCCAAAATCTCTAAATAAACTCCAGAGTTAACGTTTGTGTCAAAGAAGATTGGGCCGATAATTCGATTAGAAGATACTACGCACCATACTCCAATTTTTTGTTTATGCAACGGAGTTTCGTGCAAAACATGAGGGGTTTTTATTGACCAGTAACGAGTGTTTTAATTCACATGGCCCGAACGATGGAAACAAGCTTCTTGGCTCATAAAATAAAGTGTCGGGTTCAGTTCCCCATCCACAGCCTTTTTCAGAAACCACTCACAATAATTAATACGTTTTTCGCTATCTGGAGGACGTCATTCCTGTATACACGAACACCGGTAAGGTTTGAAGTGAAGGGACTTAAGCAAACGATGGCAACTGGTTCTTTTGATACCAGTCTGTCGTGACATCTTCCTAACTGATTTCTTAGGGCTTGCGGTAATTTTTTGCTGAATATTTGAAACAGCTTCCTGAGTGCAAACAGGAGTTCAACGATTACGTTTAGCATTCAAAACTGAACCTGCTGATCTCCATTTCGTGATCAAATCTTGAATGGTGCTCTTGGACGGAATATTACCGTCAGGAAATTGTTCGTGGAAAAGTTCACGAGTTTCCTTAAAGGAACCAGTACGGACGTACGCATCCACAATACACACCATTTCTTTCACTGAATACATTTTTCAAGATAAGGAACTAACAAATATGATAAACATAGATGATAAACAATCAGAAAAATAAACAAATGTGTACCAACAAAAGACTTCTATGTACCAGAAGACTAAACAATTCGTAGCGCTACCGCTAGATTACGCTGCCTGTGGGAAACCAAAGAACAAAGTTATCCGGGGGGCCATGGTTGAACGTGAATGTATGTAGACACGTTTTTGGCCAAGCATTAAAAATACAGACGTGTAGTACATTTTCGGCACGTTTTTTAAGACAAAGTAATATTTGCTATATTGTACACTTCTGAAAGATCTTCAGTCATTGAAGACAAATATTGAGCCACTGGAATTAATCCGAAAATTGGTGTCACAAGAACCTTCACTCAGAAGCTCAACATCGTATAAAATCCCCCGGCTTGCCGGGCGGATAAAAATAATGGAATCTCAGGATATGGAGAGTGAAGAAATAGAATGGCAAGATGTGGTCAATATGCGTACAACCACAAGAAGAAAAAGACCACTTGAAGATAAAAAAGAAGATAACAGTGTGAGTGTGAAGAAAAAAACTGAAGATGAGACCGTAGGCGGATGGGATATAAGTCCTGAAGGATACTCCGATAAAAGTGTTGGTCCATTTGGAATTTGGGTAAAATGTAAAAATGGCTCGTCAAGTAGTTTCTGCATTTATAAAATCGGTAAGATCGCAATGGAGAAATATCGTTCTATTCACGAAATAAGAAAAGAAGGTCGTGGTAAAGGAGTGATGATATTCGAAAATCGAGAAGAAGCTAATCAGGCTTTAAGCGATAACATCTTCGAAGAGCGAGGTTTCATCACTTTCATTCCTGAATTTAGAAAGGTAAGGAAAGGTGTGTTGAGAGGTATACCGGTGGATATAAGTTCAGAGACTTTAATGAAAGATATTGTATCTTCAGCTGAAATAGTCAGAGTTACTAGACTTAACAAAAGAGATCCATATATCAAAGAAAACAAATGGATTCCTACAACATCAGTAATAATTCATTTTGAAGGGGAAGTATTGCCAAAGGAGATATCTCTTTATTTAGTAAAATCCAGAGTAGAACCATTTGTTAAGAGACCATTGCAATGCTTCAATTGTTTTAGATTTGGGCACATGGCCAAAGATTGTCGAGATAAGAAGCATTGTAGAGTTTGTGGAGAAACAAATCATGAGAAATGTGAATTGGAAGTACCCAAATGTTCCAATTGCAAAGGAATGCATCAATCTGCTGATAAATCTTGCCCAATATACGAGAAATTCAAACTCGTCTATGAAAAGATGGCGTTTGAAAACATCTCCTATGCTGAAGCTAGGAAAAAAGTCTTTGGTGTCAGAATTCCAAGGAGAGTAAAAGATGATTTTCCTACTATGGAGGAAACACGACGAAAACGATTTGTCGAATCCTACAGCAATGCAGTGAGAATAAATGAAGAGACTACGCCAAAATTTCAAATTGCTACTGAGAACGCAATTGCTTTAAGAGATACAAGGAGTCAAGCTGAAAAGAAGAATGTAAATGAAGATGAAATTTCAAATAATACGGGAAGTTTCGTTCAATCTCCAATGCAGAAAAGTTCTTCAAAGGAAGCAAGTAGCAAGATAAAGAATGGCACCGGTGATCCCACGTGTCTTCCAGCTGAAATTCAAATAAAAGTTCAAAGTAATAAACGATTTAGTAAAGTCACGGATGAATCAAGAAAAAGATTATCTGCAAAAGACAATAGAGGTACGGCTAAAAATAATAATTTGAAAAAAGTAGAAATAAGTAGAAATGTTAATTAATTTTGATATTGTATCTATAACACAATTTTATTTTTAATGGTTAATAATTTAAAAATTTTACAATGGAATTGTCGCAGTATTCGTAACAAATTTGATTTTCAAATTAAAACACAAAAATACGATTTAATTTTGCTTGTTGAAACTTGGCTTAAAGAAGATATTTTCAATTTGAGAGGATTCACCTCAGTAAGATTTGATAGACTTAATAAGAAAGGAGGGGGTATTGCTATATTAGTTAAAGAGGGTATACTTTTTGACAAAATTATTTTAAATTTTGCTGGTCAATCATTGGAAACCGGTTCGATTGTGGTTGATACTGATTTTGGAGAAACATTAATTACAGTCTGTTGTAGACGTCCCGAGTTTAACATTAATTTACAAGAATGGACCAGTTTTTTAAATTCTCTTGTACAAGCCAATGTTCGACACTCTATTGTAGCGGGGGATTTTAATGCCCATCACCCTTTATGGGGAAGCTCTAAAACTTGTTCAAATGGTAATATAATAGTAGATAATTTAGATTTCGATAATTTCGTATTATTAAACAATGGTAGTCCAACTCACATTAATTTGTCTTGCTCTGGTTACAATTATTCCAATCTTGATTTGACATTTGTTTCTCCGGATCTAGCGTTGATGAGTAAATGGGATGTTTTGGAAGATACATGGGGTAGTGATCATTTTCCGGTTGAATTTGAAATCGGTATTGAACCTTCATTTCAAAAAGAAGTGGTTTATAAATATAATTTTAAAAAGATGAATTGGGACTTATTTTTGAAAATATTAGATGAAAATAAAGACTTTTTTAATAGTTTACAATTCAATAATTTATATGTTACTGATCGATATAACACTTTTGTAAAATTTTTAAATGATTCTATTTTAGAATCTCTACCGACATGTAATAAAAGTGTTCATGGGTTCGATGATTCGATAAAATTAAAAAACAAAGGGAACCGCATTAAAACAGGATGTATTTGGTGGAATGACGAATGTCAAAGGGCAGTACGGCTGCGTAAGGCAGCTTTAAAATCTATTAGGTACAATTCGATAGAAATAGATTTCTTGAGGTTAAAAGAACGGAAGCATTAGTTATTAAAACACTAAGAGAGCAAAAAAAAGAATGCTTTTGTAAAAAATGTGAATCAATTACACCACAAACCAGTATTACAGAATTTTGGAGAATAATTAAAATGTTTAAAAATAGTTCTAATAGAATTAATAGTGGTGGTGGAAACAAAAAGCAAGAACAAAATATGAGAGAGATTATTGAAAAATTATGTACTCCAAAAGATATTATTGTTGACGATTGTAAGGAAGTAAAGGACACAGAGGACGATAGTGATAATAATTCTTTTTGGGAAAATCCCTTTTCTTTTGAAGAGCTCAGTTATGTTATAAATAATGTCAACATACATTCTTCACCTGGATTAGATAAAATCAATTATTTAGTTTTATCAAATTACCTGAATTTTATAAAAGAGTTTTATTAGATTTATACAATGATATTGTGTTTAGGAATGAATTTCCAGAAGAATGGAAAATTATTTAGTGATATTTATACCTAAAGGAGATACAAATAAAGTTCGACCCATTTCTTTAGCTTCATGTATATTAAAAATGTTGGAGAAATTAATAAAAGAAAGACTTCAGTGGTGGTTGGAAAACAATAGACTATTGGCTGATACCCAGTTTGGATTTCGAAAAAATAATCGAGTATTGATAATTTGAGTATCCTAACATCTGATGTACATCATAGTTTTTATAAAAAGGAGACTGTGTCTGCTCTATTTTTGGACATACGAGGAGCCTTTGATAACGTAATTCCTAATATTTTGATTAATGATTTAATTGATTTAAAGATTCCGAAAAGAATCATTTGTTTTGTTAAAAATTTAATATTTGAACGTAATGTTTCCTTTTTATTAAACACAACTATCATAGAGAAAAAAGTTCAGAATGGCCTACCACAGGGAAGTATGTTGAGCCCTCTCTTGTATTCGATTTATACGAGAAAATTAGAGGAAGTGGTAGATGACTCCGTTAAAATTTTACAGTTTGCAGATGATGTGTGTTTATATATTAAAAATAGCAATTGTGTTATTGATCAGGTGAGAGCATTGGAAACTGTAATTGATAGAGTTACTTGTTTCTTAGCAAACAGAGGCTTGGCAGTGGCACCTGAAAAATGTGTTTTAGTGGTATTTGATAAATCGCGAAGACAACAAAACTCTAATGTTTCATTGAAAATTGATAATCTAGATGTAAAAGCTTCATTTAATGCAAGATTTCTGGGAATGTTGTTAGATCGACGACTTAATTGGAAATCTCATATTGAAATCGTTAATAATAAATGTCGATCAGCAATGAAAATTATTAGTTGTTTGAGGCGAACCTGGTGGGGTGCTAGTCCTCAATGTTTACTTTTAATTTATAAATCATTAATTAGGTCAAAAATGGAGTATGGTGGGGTCTTGATATCACCTTCTTTAGGAAAGTACATTGATAAGCTTCAAAAATTCAAAATCAGGCCTTGAGAATGGCAATGGGTTATAGAACCAGCACGCCAATCAACGTAATTGTAGCAGAAACTAAAATTACGTATTTAACTATTAGATTTGAAGAATTATGTTATAAATATTTATTGAAATGTTTATCTCAAATTGATAACAAATTGTTAAATAATTTAGAATTAATCGTACAAGTTGCAGATAATTTTATATATGAAAATAATTTTGAAAAATCATTATTAGTGGAATGTTATCAACATGTATGGTTTTTGCAAGATTCAGTTGTGAAATCAGATACTCATTTTAAATATAAAAATAATTTTCATAACAATGGACCGAATATAGATTGATAAGCGGTAAGGAAATACTTAAATCAAAATCGCCGGGAAAAGAATTTGAGAAAAAATTTCCCAAAACTGATCAAGTAATACAAATTTTTACAGATGGTTCTAAATTGTTTACTGAAAATGGTAAGAATCAGGTGGGGTATGCTGCTTGGAGTGAAGAGAAAGATTTTCAGTTTTCCTGTCGAATACTAGATGCTGCATCTATATTTACTGCAGAATGTAAAGCTTTACTTAGGGTGATTGAAAAAATTATTGGTCATGGTTCCGGAAACTTTGATGTGTTTACAGATTCAGAGAGTGCCCTTATTGCTCTAAAAAATGTTTACAGCGATGATTTGTCTTACATAATCAATTTAATAAGACACAAGTTGGCATATGCTTATCAGAAAAGAATTAAAGTACAATTAATATGGATTCCTGCCCATAAAGGGATTATGGGCAATGGCTGATAGAGAGGCGAAATTGGCTGGGAAAAATTTTTGTTTCTCCAATGACCCTATTCCGTTCTCGGATTTCTTCATGGAATTCAAACTCAAAATTCGGAATAAAACTGAAGACTTACTTATTAAAGAGGGAAAAAATAAGGGGTGTTTTTATTTTCAAAATTATTTGACAATTTTTGTAGTAAACCTTGGTTTTTTAATTTTAAATTACCTAGGAAGGCCATTGTAACCATCAACAGAATTAGAAGTAATCATACATCACTAAATTGTAGTTTATCAAGGAAAAGTATTATAAATGATAAAAACTGTGTTTGTGGTGAAGGTGAAGATACAATCGAACACATATTTTGGAACTGCAAATTGCATGATTCTGAAAGAAAGTTTCTGTTAGGTAAAATTAATAAAATAGTTGGCTATGGTCCTCATTCCATTGTACCTCTATTGTCTTTTAAGGATAAAAATAATATACGTACATTTCAAAGTGTTGCTAATTTTATTTTAAGTATAAACCGTGAAATTTAATAATAATAGTAATGTAAATGTTATATGTGTATTATATGGCAATGTAACTAAATGTTTAAAGCCAATAAAATTTACATTCATTCATTCAACAAAGTTATCCTTCAATCGAACCGGTTTTAGGAGGGACACTCTCTAATCTGTGTTAACAATAAGCGGCGTTCACGGACCACGGTATTAGGGCGGTGGTATTAACACAGCAAACAGCTACATGCAAGTTTAATACACATCACGCTGCAACACAATTGAAGTGGATAACTCGGAAACGATTTGTCATAGGCCCTTAAAACCAAGTTTTCGAGTCCTTTATCTTGCAGGGGATTCGGCTCTTCTGGATACTGTAACAATTCAGAATTCACAGTCTTATCCCCCAGGGAAGCAATAACACTGTTTGCTGACGTAAGGTTCAGATAAGTAATCCTAACACGACGACATAAATTTAATTTCTGAATTTCCAGTATGAAGTGTGGAGAAGATGCTGTGGATATGTGGGAAACATGAGACTAACATTCGGAAGATAATGCGACATGCAGAAGTCAGATGAGGCCTAAGTCGTACATATTGAGCGGTATTCAATAAAAGGGGATCTTTATTGAACCTTCTACAACACACTTCTGAGGTATAGTTTTTGCGCGTACTCTCAATCCGTAGCATAGCGCTATCACCCAGAAACGAAAAGAACTTCGAAATCTATGTGCAATTAAATTGCTTATATGGTATTATGTGCAATTTAATCTCTTAGAAATACAAATTTCCGTTTCTTAAAGAACGCTTATCAAAGTTTTGTTTGCCCAAACCTAAATCAGTTTTATAACACTCAATTGCACAGTGCTAGCGTTCGAAATTGGTTTTCAGTATGAAGCTATTTTCTTTCTGAAAATTATGACACAAAAGCGGCATTTTCGCAAGGGGTCGCTTAGAATTTAACATAATAAGAAAATTCCTTCTATAACCATTATGACTATTTATTTAATTAGCTATTTGTAATTTTATTTTCCTATTAATTTATTTATGTGTATTATTCTCCTTCATTTGCCATAGTTAAAAATAATGGATTTTTGAATTAATTTTAAATATTGATAGTAAAACGGCCGAATGATAGCTGTCATTACAGAATTCTGTTCATGGAAATACCGATTTTTATTTCACCATCTCAAACCAGAAACCTCGTTGGATAGGATATTCAACTGTACTTTACACTTCATCAAATTTTAAAATTGCCCAGAATTTACATTGTAAAAAAACTGTTTAAAATGACATAATTTATGGGTGCATTAAACATTTTCATGTTAATCAAAAACAAGTTATCAGCACTTCGAATTTGTACAGCGTGTGTTTATAGGAGGGAAACATGAGATGTACGAAGTGTTGCCTACATTCAGGAGCTATCGGAAATATTTCATTCGTCAACAGTGATTCCCTTTATTATTTTAATCTGTCTATTTAGTTTAAGAAGACACAGTTTTATTTAAATAATTTGCTTGTTAAAGTTTTATGATTTAAACAATTGATTTAAAACACTGCCATTCTACTCGTATCTTCGGATATGGAAGATACTTCATTCCATAATTTATTTATGCTCGGTTGTACGAAACACATGAAGTTTCTCACGAGCACATCTAATTTTTGTGTGTATCAATTACTGGTCTATCGCAAATTAACACAATGTTTTCGTCAAAGATGCTACATTTTAAGCAAATTCGCTAACTCGTATGTAACACACTTCACATAACTTGATTTTAAAAATCATTTAAAGGTATTACTCATATTTTCCTTACACTGAGAAATGTGTGCTTACTTCGGTACCCTTCTGCATTACTCAAACTTGCTAAAACACATATCTGATCATGGCAGTTTGAACAAAAATTGGTTCGAAGCTACTATATTTCAGCCCTATTCTTATTTGATATACTACATCGGCTGGTAAAAATAATGTTGGTTTCAATGTGGCGAGTTTTCTTTGTACGCGCCCAACAGATCTGTTCGTGGCTGCTTGGGCAGCCTTGGGGGTTCACAAGAAGTGCAAACGGAAGTGGACGCATGGCAAAGGTAAGAAGTTCCGGCCTCGCACTTACCTGGCATTTTCTGTTGGCACTGGACTCTAGTCAAACTTGCTTCTTGAAATTGACGTCAATATCTTTAAACTACCGCGAACGAGCAGCGAGAATACATCGCCTACAAGAAATACGGCAATGAAATAAAGTACACTCCTATGGCTCGACATTGCACTACGGGTCTTGCCTGACCAAATGAATTTAGGTAGGCTGCTAAATGGTTTACCTTTTACTGTGAACCCTGCACTAAAAACTCTAAATCATAGTCAGATGTTATTCCCAGTCAGTAGTGAGTACGTTTTTCTATCTTCAAGCAGCACTCATTATTATCAGTTAATTTGGACGTTTTCTCTGTTGCTGCCAGCCACCCTCTAGGTAAATGCTGTTATCTTTATGGTTCAACGAATAATTTTTGTGTTTTTTGATTACTAATTCAGTTATGAGTGTAGAATCAATAACAATGTTAATTATATGAATCTCAGTAAAATGAGAAAAAAACTAAGACCCCCCCCTCTAATCACTTCTTAACGTTATCGAAATGTAGTTTTCGCTCAACAATAATGAATCACAAGGTAAGAAACATTCCGAAGATATATTTTTGTTTTTAGAGACCTCTTTGATTGTTGAATCATCTTTGAATTTTCAAATGGAAGTACTATAGTTTTTTCGCCTTCAAAAAATAATCATAAATACAATGATGTTACTATTTTAAAAGTAATATAGGAAAACGTTATTTATTTCTGACAAGTTATTTGATATTGCACGCAGTACTGACAATTTCCTATTAGCAGCGGTCCTCAATATTCATGTCATTTGGAACCGGTGATCTTGTTCTCTCGGCGGTCGCAACCGAGACCCTTCGGAGGCTGGGAGGGTATCAGCAATGAAGATAGGGCCATAGAAACAAAAACAAACATTATATAAAAGTAAGAGAATATTCTTTTCTTCCATTCATCTTGCAATTGAAATTTCGAATCGCATTGCGGAAATAACTATATCAAAAAACCGGTAACAGGAGAGAAATAATAAAGGTCATGTTCAAACGCCTTATTTTCTTCTTAGTACATAGAGAGTTAACTGTAAAGATTATTAGAAAATGATTAACAATTATCTCGAGATTTTTGTGATCAAACATTTCTCTATTTCCCATAAAATACTTGAAATGTTTTAAAATGTTCCCTTTTCATAAAGCCATCACAAATTGAGCTCTCTTTGCCACCCCTCTCAGCCTAAAGAGTGTGAGCTTCGCGATTCGAATCAACGCGAAAGGAAGACAAAATCACCTACCTTTAATGCAAAGAATATTGCGTGCCCCTGCAAAGGTTACTTAAACTGTTAGGCCAATACTGCAAACACAGTAAACTCTCATTAACACGAATTCCAAGGGACCAAAATAGTTGGAGACCTTGTTATAAAAATTCGTATTAACCGAGTATTATAAAGTCCGTATTACCGTAATCCTTTGCCGGGACCAAAGTTTTGTTCGTGTTACGGCGAAATTCGTGTTAAGCGAATTCGTGCTAACGAGGGTGTGCTGTAATAACAAACCACGAGGGTGAAACAAACTATCTTACCCAATATTACTTTTAAAACATTATCAAATTTTATAACATTAGATTCCTATTTAATGACCTATTTATTGCAGACAAAAAGCAACTAGAAGTGCCATTTAAAAATGAAAGACAATTCAATTTCTGAAGAAATTAAAATACTATGAACAATTTCTCTAAGGCATATGACATGCCCCACGGTACAGTATTTTGGGAGGAAAATTGAATTTCGATGATGTGGTAGAAGTAATTGGGGGATGAACCTCCCTTCGTATTAAATCTTCTTCTTCTGCTTCAAGCACTACTTTTGTTCCGTTGCGTCTCCTTTTATTGGTCCGTCCATCTTCTCTACGGTCTTCCTATGTTCCGTTTTCCTCTTGGCTTACATTTCAGAATCTGTTTTGGTATTCGTGTGTCCTCCATTCCTCAATATAGGATCATTCAACTAGAGCAGTCTTCCATTCCGTTGGTATCATGTTGTGCGTATAGCATTTGTTAAATAGATCTAACAGTTTAGATTTCGCTTCAGCTAGGAAATACTCAAGTAGCTCTATGTTGATATTATCGAGGCCTGGTGTTTTCTTATTTTTTGTATTTTTAGTGCTTCGTTCTAATTTATCCATTGCATTATGAAGGACTGGCGTATCAGATATTCCTTTTCTTCTTCCTCTTAATCAGAATCCCATAGGTTTTTACAGTATTTTTGCCTTTCTTTGTCATCAAATATTTGTAATTTTGTAGCATCTTTTTCATCATTATTCAGGCGTTTCATCGCTCTATAGGTCATCAGTTGCCTCCCATGAATATCATGCTATATACTTGATGTATATTTTCCAAGCTTTCTTTATTTGCGTTTTTTACGAGGGTTTTTGTTTTCCTGTATTGAATCTTGTAGAGTTCTAAGGATTGCGGGTCTTTGTTGGCTAACCATTTTAGATATAATTTCTTTTTCTCTGCTATTGCTTCTTTTAGATCTTATTTCCATATATAGAGTCCTTTCCTTTTGATGTTTCTCTTCTTTTTCCCTAGGACTTCTCAGCCACTTTTTCAATAAGAGTTTTGAGATCTTTCCATTCATTTTCTAAAATATGGTTCATTGTTGTATTTTTTAAAAATATTGTTTTATTCCTTCTTGGCACAGTCTTGCTATGGAAGGGTCTTTCAAGAGGTAACTTTTCCAACTTAAATTATTTAGGTCCGATTTGTTTTTGCCACCTTTAAACCATCTTGTTTTGAAGCATATTCTACCCCTCACAAGATAGTGGTCAGATTCTATAACTTTCCCCCTTAGTACTCTTAAATCTTCAAAGACATTTTCTAACTTTCCTATATCTAATCTTAGAAAAAGAAAATTATTTTTTGAAAACGTCTTGAATTTTGTAGGACGTTCCTATTCTTACATATCGTTAAAAAGAAGCTCGCTACTATATTTCAGTCCTATTCTTATTTGATATACGAGGGTTGGGGCAGAAGTCATGGCAACTTTTTTCTTGAAAGCTGGCATATTTCATTTATATCTTGAAAGAAATGCTGCAGTACGGTGTGTTTACATCAACAGATAGCTCTGCAAGAGCAACCTAAAATCAATTGTCCGTCTACCACCGTACGAGGTGAATGTAACATGTTTCCAGCAGCGCTCTTACTCCAAGAGAGCCGTTTATCATGAAAGGAATGCCCGAAAATGTCACAGGGAATTGGTGGAAACTCATGGAATAATGCCCTTCCATACCGGACAGCCGCGAGATGCGCATGAGAGTTTTCTGCAAAGATGCGCAGCAACCAGTGATCAGCAACGCACGTGACGACCTGTGAATGTGCGGATGAATGTGATGTTCAGTAAACGAACATCTACCCAATCAGGCCTTTAGAACGAGTATGTAATGTTTTTCGAGTTTGTGAAGTCGTATACTCTAAAATGCCTGAGAACATGAAACGAGTACGGTCATTTCAAATCGTCTCCTGTATTATTTCAGTAGTATACCTTTGCATTCCGGCTCTCACACGCAACCAATCTTTATAAATGAAGACTCTAAAGGAATAGAATTTCACGGAGACTTGACGAATTCCACTTTGACTTTGAAAATATGAATGATTTGTTTAAAAAAACGCATCCAATTATTCAAGTCAAATGCAACCCGCATTAGATGTCAACATATATCGGCAAATAACTCATAAACAAAGCGTTTTAGAGACATAAAATGTAAAATTTTGAGGCCGAAGGCCTCAACGTTTTTCACATCATAATCTACAAGATGAGACATTTCCCGATCCATTCACTTAACTTTTTGTTTCCACGCTTCAATACTATCAAGGCCACCTCAATATTTCAGCCCTTCCTGCTGGTAGCAATTTTTGTGGCGACACGCTTAAAAGGCTTAATTTCGACCATCTTTATTTACGCTTTCTGTTAACACCGTAGTTTGTGCAGTCTGACGAGGTTTATTTGCATAATCATTAATTCACGATTTGCTCTCCAGCAACAACTAGAAGTACTATTATAGTTGCTTGATACCTATGAAGATTGTTTCTTTGCGTGTAGTGAAACCAATCAATTAACGTTTTACCGGTGTCTGTAAGTGCTGTGTACCTAACTGAGGAGGGATGTGGGTGCACAGGGAAGAGTGAAGGCTGTGTTTTACCTGTACCAGTACTTTCGTTATCATTCGATGAAATTTTGAAATCAGCGGGTTCAGACACGTAGCTTTCTCAAAAGTAAAAAGCTTTTCTAATATTTTTGTGACTCACGAGAAGCTAAAAGCTAGCTGTCAATGAATATTGAATAATTACTTCAAAAGTCTTTAAGGAAGTGCTGTGAGAAGAAAACTCTCCGTGATACTGAATAAATATTTATTGAAAATTTATTTCAAACATCAATTGCATTGGTTTTTATTTTATTTGATATTGTGTTAGTACATTGCAAGTTACCTTTATATATTTTTAAACAAATAAACACGTTTCGTTTACTACTTCCCCTCTTAAAATGGAAATATAAAGATAGGGATCTAATATAGGGTCTAACATGTGAGAGTTCTCGCACAGGTACGCAGAGGTAGTAGGGGAAAACTTGTATATGACACAACTCAAAGAACAAACGTTTTAAATTAGCTAAAGTATTACTCGTTCACTTTACATTTGCAGACGGAGCGCTGCGATCTGTTTACATGAGGTCACCGCCGACTGAACGAGAAACGCACGTCTGCAGTAGATACTGACCGTTCAATATGATATAGATGGCGGTGATCAGCACACAGAACCCCGGCGAGGCAAGAACATAACCATTAAGCAGTAGATAAGTGCAAAGAAGAAATAAACATATTGTACGTGAATGTTGTGAATAGCGTGTGGTGTGATTATTTTATTGTATATTATCTTAATCATTTAAGAGCACGACTCCAGCTCACTGTCAGAAAGGCATAATATTCGTCAGCTGTCTCCATAGCGCATGTGCTGCCTTCGGAGACAGCTGATTGGTCAGATGCTGATTGACATCGGGGCCATTCGTGTATTCTCGGGTGTGTTCGGGCCTTCACTTTCAAAACAACGTTAGTTCCTAATTCTGCCGTCTGCAAATGTAAAGTGAACGAGTAATAAAATAGCTTGAAATAAATGAAAAACAAAAATAAAATCGCGCTGGCCTACAATACTACTGAATGTGACTACAATACTAGTGAATTAATTAAAAAAAGTAAGTAAATAGAAATTTCATTAGAAAGAAAAGGAGAAGTCATTCGACAACTGCCAACGTTCGCAGTCCAAAGGCACGATTTAAATGTTGATGGTGTCTGGAAGTATGTACATCAACGCCCAGCTGCAAACTCATATTGTAAATAATACACCGTTTTATATTAAACTCAAGGTGTCGATTCGTTAAGATATTCAATATGCAAACATCGTTTGAGTAACATTCCCATGAACCGAAGTGAAGTCTAAGCCTACTAAATTGTTTCCAATGGTAACAAATTGTATTTAGTGTTCAAAGGTGAAAGTATTAGTTTATTTTTTGGCTCGGAATTGCTTTTCTTGAGGTACGTAAGAACGCTGAAATAATCCAATACTTTTTAATACACAAATAATTTTTCAATTTTCGCACACCAGCAAGCTGGTACCCTGACTCTCCAAAACCCCCTCTGTTCCTCACAACAAATCAAGGAAAGTCAAATAATATTACAAAGAGTAAGGTTGTACTTGCTTGATCGGTATTTACGCACTACTTTACTTTGCTTTCTGGAGAGTAAAAACCTTTCCTATGTTTGTGACTATCAAGGAAAGCGAAAAGCTAACTCTCAAGGAGGAGTGAATAATTTGTTCAAAGCTGTTTTTAAAGAAGTATGAATTGTTCCGAGAACATTTCTCCATAATGCTGAATAAACTTTTATTGAAAATTTGTTTCCAACATCAATTGTATTGTTATTTTTGTTTGATATTCTGCAAGTACATTAGAAGTAACATTTATACATTAAAAAAATAAACACGTTTCATTAACAACTTTCCTTCTTAATTGAAAGGATAGACAAATGGATAGGGAAAGGGTGGGTTTTAACCCGCCCTTTGCGAGAGTTCTCGCACGGGTACGCTAGTACCTTAATAAATACGATAAATTCATTTTTTGTGTGCTCATAAATGTCCAAGCACTTAGTTTATACCCTGTCCTTTCATATTTATATTTGAAATTTTCCACCTCTACTCATATTCTCACAAAAAAATAGTTGCCCTGACTTCTGCCCTAACCTCGTACTACATCGGCTGGTAAAAATAATGTTAGTTTCAATGTGGAAATATTCAGGGCACTGAAATATAAAATTCAATGTGGAAATATTCTGTGCATTGAAATATAAAATTCAATATGGAAATATACAGTGATTGAAAGCGAAAAAACTATAGTACTTCCATTTGAAAAATCAACGTTCACAATGACGTCGACTGCTCTTTCTAGTACTCATTTCACTTTTTCTTCAATAGTCATCATCACATTTCTGCATACACGCAAATATGCGGTGGAAGACGAATAACAGTCACCCCTTCAATAGCCCTCTTGTCCACAACGTTAACCATTGCTAAAGTTTTTTAGTAAGAGTCGCGGTATTTCTAGAATCGGTGACGAACTAGTCCAATGCCCACGCAGTGGCAGCTATTACCTGCAGCAACTGATTAAAACACTTCTGTTTTCTAGAATTTTTTCGTTGCTTCTGATGTCTGCCTCAAGTTACCTTGGAGCGTTGGTTAACTTATAGATTTGGTATAATCACATGTAGGAACGGATTTAGGTATTGCGGGGTCCCCAAGCACAAAATAGTATTGGGATCCACCTTGGGAAATAAATCCTCCAGATTTACTAAAAAATCAAACAAAAAAATGTATGAATACAATCTTTTTAGTGCAGTAGACCATTTGATAAACAATTATTTTACAGTTACAAAAATATTTAACATTTTCTTCGAATAGTTTAGGATCGGGGACCTCCGTGGATGGGGGCTGCTAAGTAACTGATTATTTAGCTTGTAGCTCATCCGGCCCTGATCGCGAATCTATTCCAAAAGTTTTCGCGTAGGTAGCAGCGGGAGGTACGGGAAGAGGATGGCTCTGCCTACGTCAGTGCTTCAAGTGGGCATGCCAAGTGTTGAAGTGATCTTCGCTCGCAATATGTGTCACTTTCCCTACGCGTCTTCCCTGCAACATTCACAATGATGTCGATTGCTATTTCTAGTACTCATTTCACTTTTTCTTCAATAGTCATCTTCACATTTCTGCATACACGCAAATATGAGGTGGAAGACGAATAACTGTCACCCCGTCAATAGCCCTCGTGTCCGCTTATTGATTTGTATTATTGTTACGGTTCAAATAACTTTTTCACTTAATTGGATTACAATCGATTTCTGTCTTCCTTAAGTATAACTTAACCGTGAATTCTGATAAGTTGTTTAGTAAGTAATGAATCAAAAAGTCAGTTTATCGTAATCGTTGGATTAAAGGAAAAGCAACAAAAGTAAAATATAAGGGCAATACACGCAAACCACTAATAAATGACCCAAGACTAGGAAATACAAGACTTCGAAACGATTTGGAGGAAAGGATTAAGTGGTGGCAGCAATGGAAATTGATACGTGCTGTTCCGATTGGGAAGTAGGTTTCTCAACGGGTCGTCCTATTCAGCACTGGTTAACGACTAGCAGGCTCGTTTATCACGAAAATCTGCGTGGACATGTATTATTGAGATTCGGCTGTGGTGCCGCGGTCCCGTGATGGCAGGGCCACGGCATCCGTTTCAGAATGAGTCAACGACGACTCGCGCGCCGCGCCCCTCTTCGCTCAGGGGCGACGTCCTCGGCCCACATACGGCGAGGCGGAAGGCCACGCACGGCGACGCCGACGCCGACGCCAACGCGCATTTCTCTTTCACTCCGCCAAATCCGTGAATGAACGTCGCCGCGGCGCGTCGTCAATGGGAGAAGGATTTCTGTGGCTGCGAGTACAGCTGACCGAGGAGAGCAGCAGGGTCGGTGATTGGTGTTAAGTCCGAGTGGGTAGTTGACCCGGGTGGGGGTCCCCCTCCTCCCTCCATCACCCGACAAAAATTCATATGAAGGGAAAAATAAAAACTTTTTCTTTAAAATTATCATGTTTATCATTAAATTATTATCACATTCATTTTATGTAACTTCAGCAGTTCATTTTTGCAATGCAAAAACAGAGCTGCACTTTGCATTTTTTTAAAATATAAACTCATTTAACAATTTTTGCAAATCGATTTTGTCGGTAATGTCGCTATAAACATATTAAATCACAATACTGGTGAACAGATCTTGCAACATACTTGATCGCAGGTACGTTTTGAGTCAACGCAATACCTAGAAACTTCGTTCATTTTTGGAATTTGACGTTTATGAAGTATTTCTCTCACCTCAAATTCCGAATGGTTATTTCACCCACAAGGAATTTTCCGTGGTTGTAGCTACCCACCATATCCACATTATCCGCTGGGCCTGGAGACCTGGCTTGCCTCCGGGGACAAGTCCAAGACGACGCCAGCGTTGCAGTAACCGCTGGCAACATGTTGCAATAACTCTTCGTGTGGTATATTTTGAGGTGAATTAATGGAAGAGAGGACTGTTCCGTGACACGAAATACAAAACCGATTCTAATGAATGTTCACTCTTTCAACGATCAAAGCTGTGCAATTATCTTAAATTCCCATGACCAAATTGACTTGGAACTACCACTTGGTAAAGCAATTTCCTTCACACCGACGGACAGCAAACTTTATCCCAAAGGTACATTTAGCGAACGAAAAGTCATTATTTCATTAAGGGAAAAAATCTCTTACGTCGTTAAAATGCGCATTTGCAGTGATTTGTATACATTATTGCATTTGTGAGCGAAAGTGCTTCAAATTACTTTCAATAATGTTCATCGAAAACTCAAAAGAATCATGTGAAAAATAACTTCAAACTTCCCATTTATATTAGAGCTTAAATGATTTTTCTTAAAAACGGCTCCAAATTTTGCAACGAAAATGTCCATAGGACGAGGGTTTACTTTTCTTTAAGATTCTAAAAGTAATATTTCGAATCTACAATTAGGAGACCGAAAAACTGAGAAAACTTCAAAAAATGTATTTTGGGTGGCAACAGATGGCAGCTGACAAGAGATTGTGGCAAGACCGTAAAGCTAGCCAACACCAAGGAAATTAGCAAGTATTTACGAGAATGTCTGTGCCGTGGTGTAGCACCACTAATTGGTTTCTCTATACGTAAGTATACATGAAGTAATATTCTACTAGAAAAAAAGGAAGTTATGTAATGCTGCGGAAAATCGATTTCTAGATTTCAAAAATAGATGTTTTGAGGTTCTCTGACACCGAAAAAGTTGTTTTCAAAAGATCCGTCCATTTGTGAACAACACTAGATCCTAAAATATTTCCAGGATTTTGTTTCCAAAATTAATATTCACCTTTCCATCTTACCGGATTCATTCACCTTGAGATCAAAACGTCGTTACCAAGGACGCAGAGAAACGTCTTAAATACAAGAGTTTGGAAATCGAGATCAGCTGAATGTGGGGCGTAAAAGCACATATCGTACTGATAGTCATCGGAATAATAATAATAATAATAATAATAATAATAATAATAATAATAATAATAATGATGTATTAATGGCGAGGCTCGGGCCATAGGGCCTGCTCGTCCGCCTAACCACTCAATCTACATTAATACAGAGTAGTAAGCTTTTAAGAGGGGAGGACCAGCTGTACATTTACGTAAAGTCAAACATAAAGCCAAAATGCTGAAAATGTATGCGACACGGAGGCCTTTTGCTCTTGTACTCGTGCTCCCTTGTCGCAGGCCACGACTCCCAGGTTGGGTCGTCTACTGTGTGGGCGGGCAACTCGCCCATTCGAACCGAGCCGCCTTTCTTCGCAGGTTCCCATGCGCTCATAGGCACTGGTCCCTTTAGGCCCGTCCACAATGCAGCCCACCAGGTATATACTCTGGTGCAGCCTCTCGTCGCCCCTGTTCCGGCGACCTCTCTGCGTCTGCCTTGACGACTCCCCAGCGGCTGACCGAGCTCCAACTCCCGAATTCCAACAAGTCAGCGCTCGTAGGTAGACTTTCCCCTCAGGTGTCTGTATTAGAGCTCTCAATACCCGCAGACCCTTCAACCCGCCCGCCCGCCCGCCCGTCTCAGAAAAGTGCGGGTCGAACCCACCCGCATTCATACGGGTACCCGTATCATGCGGGTACCGTATCATGCGGGTACCCGTATCATACGGGTCGCCCGTAGAATACGGGTCGGCCGTATAATACGGGTCGCGGGACTGTTCGAAATGGTTATTTATGTTTAAGCAATAACGCAATTTCTTTTCAAAAGGAACCAGAAGGACGAAATGGGCGAAAATGAAATGGAAGAAAGGACTACAGAACAAAATGGTCGGAAAAGACGAAAAAAGGCAGAAACGGAAAGATATTTTCAGTACGACGGTACTAAAAATTGTTCAATTTGACGAGTTATAGATATTATTATGTTAATCAATGTTTATGGTGGCAAATTAAAGTTAGAAAAACTCAAGTGTACGACACCTTTAAAACAAAAACAAAATAAAGAATAAGTGGTTATACTTCGCTTTTTCTAACGTGGCTGATGACATAAGGAAATTAGTAGACCCTCTGCTTTATAAAATGAATCTTTTTCATTAATTCGCGATCTTCCTTCTCAACGGGTCTCGTGGCCTCAGAAATGTGCTTACCAATGTTGAAAAGATTTATTTTATAAGGCAGGAGGTGTAATAATGACCTAATGTCATCGGCCACGTTAGAAAAAACGAAGTATAAAAGAAATTTTTATAGGTGTGTGATTTAATTTTTCTCTGGTACTTATTTTACATAAATACATTAAGCCGCCGTAACTGACGCATATTTTTGTAACGACATTACTCGCGTGTTAGATTTTATCTAACAACTGTTTATGTTATATTTATTGTTTTATTATGAATCAAATATTTACATTAATATTCCCAGACATTTGTTATAGGTTTCTATAACTTGTATAGATGAAGTGATACATAAAGATGACATGCAGGCTCATAATTTTTGCTTATAATAAGCACTCGAATCAAAATAACAGTCGTGAAGTGTTATTTAGAGTAAATTCATTTAATAAAGGTAAATAGTAGAAAACAATTAATTCAATAAACAATATATTTTTACCACATTGAAACATACAGGGACCATTTGTGAACAGTCGCGGCTCGTGGTTTTATAAATGGGGAAGGCTGCACATGCATTGCATTGCATTGCATTGCCTGTCTTGTATTTCTATTAATAAATCTGATACAGACTCAGGGGGAGTAACGCTCCTACCGCGTATCGGGAAAACTAGTTAAAGCGCAATGCTAGCCGCTGAACTGCATAGTAATGCCATCTGGTGAGCACGCCCCTGCTTCAGATCCCTAGACCTCCCACCCCTGAAGGCTGCCTGTCCGCAGCCTTTCGTCCGCCGGTAAGCCTGTGCAGTGAATGCATGACGTCATGCCTCCTCGTTTTACAACAGGCCGTATGGCGGAATGAAGTGGGAACCTACCGCTTCTCTCTTCCCTGTCAACAGCTTCAAATGCGTTAGGGACGGCCGTTAACGAACCGACAAAGAAAAAATTTGATGTTTGTTACATAATACAACTCAGAAATCCATTATTAATAAATAAATACATGTTTAAAACATATTTTTTAATTTCTTTTTTGAGGGCGATTTCTCTAGGAGAGGCTCCGCCTTGCAGCCTTTAATGACGAGCCGCGCCTGTTTGTGAACTAAAATAAGCTTCCTCAGAACTACACTCTTGCAAACAAAAAGTCTTTCTTGTGAGTTCTTTTCAACGTGGTTGGATCAAATATTGCAACAATGCTGCGTGAACCTGGTTTGCCTCCTTGGACAAAAAGCGCATCTTCTTTTCTCTCATCGTTGCTTCCCGTCATAACATTATTCTAAAAACAAAACAAAACTAAGTAGCAAGAAACTGCAGCGACGGAATGGCGGACGATATTCATGGTAAATGTATGAATCTTACTTTTGATTTAAGGTATAAAAAACACGATCAAGAGCGCG
>JAHLJT010006517.1:0-10606 GCA_031308135.1 Acheta domesticus
AGAATTCAAATCTGCAACAAAAAGGGAGTTACCGATCAAAATTCCAAAGTTACACCCGCCCCAGGGGATAAGGGTAAGAATCGTAACAATAGTAAGCTGATTGATATCAAATAAGTGAATTTTAGTATACAAATTTCTATTAAATTTATAGTATAATAAAGTCAATCTGATATACGTATAACATACGCCAAAAATATGTTATTACATTCCATACCCTCTCCCCTTTCCGAAATAAATGCACTTGGGTCTTAACGTGACCCCTCCCAAAAGAGAAGTCTGGATCCGCGCCTGCCAAGGTAGTCGAGAAAATAAATGGCGCAATATTGTTGCACATAAGGAATTGTTTAACGACAGTTTTTTATTTTATTTGTGTAAGAGAGAAAGTGTTTTCATGAAAAAAAAAAATACTACTGCCCTTGACCATGCATATCGGTGGGTTTTCAGGTCCTCTCAATAATCTTAGAAAATCTCTGACAAACTTTTTTACCTGAGAATATACGAAATCCCTGAGAACCCAAGAATAACTGAGTTACTCGAAATATTGTTAAGAATAAAGAAATAAAGTAGTTTCGAAGGAAAGATTTATATACTCAGTAAACCCTTGTTAGCAGGAACTCGCTTAACACGAATTTAGCCGTAACAAGAACAAAACTTCGGTACTGGCAAGGGATTACGGTAATACTAATATTTATAATACTAGGTTAATACGAATTTGTAAAACACGAACGCCGATTATTTCGGTCCCTTGGAATTCATGTTAATGAGGGTTTACTGTGTGTGTGTATGTATGTATGTATGTATGTATGTATATATATAGTATATATATATATGTATATTGTTGGGTTCTTAAGGATTTTCGTATATTCACTCGTAAAAATATATCCATTATATCCTCGGAGGAAACATACCACATACTTAAGAGACATTATAAGCAACTTCCCAAAATCTGAAAGCTCGACGTCGATTTAGCTTAAACACTAGCATACTTTCGTGACCAGGGCGTGCTGAATGCTTTCGCGAATCCAGCAGGCTCCCTTTACTCGAGGTAGGCGGCGCGGCTGCAAAAACCCGGAGCGGGAGGTCTCGTTTAACCGCGGAGCGGGGCGGCGGGCGCTGACGGCAGGGCGGGGGCGGGGCGGGGAGCGGGGGGCGGGGGCGGCCGCCGCCGCACGCGGGCTGCGAGCCTGGGGCGGGGGCGTCAAAGCCCGGCGCGGCGCGGCGCAGCGGAGCAGGGGCGGGGGCGGGGGGGCGGGGCCGGATGGCGTTGATCGGGGGGTCGTCGGGGGTCAGGGTGGAGGCCGCGCGGACCCTGACCTAGTGCCGGTGGCGGTGGCGCGCCGCGCCGCCGTCGCCACCACACGGCCACCCGCCCACCGCCGCCACGGGCCCGATTTAGAACGCTAGATGCGGTGGGCCGACAGCTTTTTCGCTTCCCCCCTTTCTGTTGAAGTGTCAGCTACGAGTAAAATTTATATTATTTTACTTTTTTTACTAAATTTATATTATTTTTACTATTTATAGCTATAGCAAATTTATAGACTACCCACATGCACATCGCGGTATAACGGTTACCGTAACTGGCCAAGTCTGCGAGTTCAGACCCGATCAAAGCCAACGATTTTAAAGGCGAAAAAATCCCCCTTCCTTCGGAGGGGAAGTAAAGCCGGCTGTCCCATGTGGTAGATTTACTGCATGTAAAATATCCTAAAAGAAACCTCTGAGGAAAATTCAAAATTGAATGTTTCATCAACCTTTCTTTCTCCGTTGGATAGTGAAAGGAGAGTAGAGAAATTTGCGTGGTCAGACAGAAGTGCAGGCGGGATAGCCTGAGTTTCGCCACGTAAAATACAGCATCATTGAATTGAATACATGGATCAAAACTCACCACCCTTGCTATAAAATTATCCGCAAGATCTTGCTTGCTTAAACAACACTGATTAGCTTTTCTCAGTATGTAATAGTTCTAGTTGAATTGATCGGCCGAAACTTAACTACTACTTCAGGAATTAGGCGTTGCAGATGATATTAAAATATATGTTACATTCAAAGGCAGACATTTGTCTATTTTATTACACCATACTCCATTACGTTTATTCCGACGAAAATTTTTTATACTCTATTAGCCGCTTTCTTCAAAATTTGGTACCTGGGCCCACAATTACTGAGCTCCTGAACAAATTCCCCACAAACCTTGTTGCATTACGCTTATAGCTCTTTCCTATACATCTGGACACAACGTTGAAAAAAAAACAATATTCAATTCATAATTGTGACATCAATGCACACGCATCCATTCTCTATACAATGTGCCAAGGAAAGACGACTGTTTTGAAATACGTATAAAACAAAACCCTGTAAGTTTGACCCTGCTGAATGAAGAATTACTCCCCGAATTGCATTAAACACATTTAAGACGAAAAATACAGAATTTTGTAAGAGGAATAGAGAAGTTGGCAAATGCAATTTGCAATACACGTTAGCATCATGTATAACTCGCAGGAAATGTAGCCTAGCCCGTCAAAGGAACTCGAGCTATATTAAATAGTTTCTTTTGTTGTTATTTAAGGTCACATCAACTACTAGGTCATTAGCGACCACTATTGAATTGAACGTTATGGTATGAAGATGAAACGATATGGTGATGATAGGGGGTGAAAGGACGAACACATACAACCATGCCCGAGGCGAGACTCGAACCCGTGACCCCTCGGTTCGATATCATTACGGCACAATTGTCTTAGCGATCTCGGCCAAGGGGCCGACATTACGTAGTTTGTAATCAATGAAATGAGACTTTTCTAAACCTTTTTGATTAGCTCTTCTATGCACCTCACTCCTAATCATGGATGGTCAGAAAAGAGCACAATATCAAATGCTATTAAAATAAAAATTGATTGCTTGTTCAATTTAAGTGCATGCGTCTACGTATTTCTATTGGTTAATTAATGTTTTGCTACATTACTACGTTAACCCACGCACAGAACGGTGTCTGTGCAATGTACAGTTCACTCGTAACAAGTGGAGTTCCAAAATGAAGATATTTTTATATTTAAAGCACTACTTGACAATGTGCCGTCAGCATGGATCCAACTAGTATCTTTTAATGTCACTTTATCTTCTATTTCATACTTTTAAATGCCTGAAGAGATACTTCTAACTTCTAGTTGTTTTTTTTTCGTTTAGCGTCTTTTTTGCCGTTTTCGTCGATCCGATTAACAAAATCCAAAATCGTTCCTTGCATCTCTTCTCGTCATTAAATATAGCTTTTCGATTCCCCTCCAAATGTCACACAATGTTTTCCCATTCATTACGTAAAATTAATAACTACACTCGCTCCAAAAATATTATGGAAGACCTTTGGGCTCACTACCTACGTCCAAGTTCGTCCTTTTTCGCCACCTACGTCATCACTTTTATCATTCATCATTCACTAGTCGGTGGCTTTATGAAATTAGCGTTAGTACGGCTTCTGAGCTGCATGATACGTACTTTAAGTGACAGAAATGTTTAATGCGTGTGATTCACAGAATACATTCGTGTCTTACAATGCTACAAAAATATAGCGCAGTTAAGGAGGTGCAGATGATTACCGCAGTGGTAACAGACGCCCCAATAAGGCAATAATTAAAAAGTTTGCATTAGAGATGGTCATCAGGAGGACGGTAGCAAATTTCACAGTGAAGTCGGTTGTGTAGAATGTTCAAGCAATTTAACTGGCTTCACGAGAATATTACTGCATCACCATTAGTACGGTTATTAATATATCAGAAACATTACTTGATGGAATGGAAGAATGTAATTTATTTCATAACAAGATCTCACATCTAACCTGGTCTCTAATTTGTCTAACATTACTTCCGGTTTCACAGCCCGTTTTGTCACCATCAGTATCGTGCAAATCATTCTACAGGCTAATCCACATCCCGTCCAACATCAACGCCGCCTTTCCAGCCGCATGTGTTCTTGATTCATCTGCAATCCCTTCTGCGATGTGTGATGTATCGCAGCAGCATTTGCATCCGCAGCCATCACAAAACGCACTACCCCGTACTTAAGAACGCACCATTTCAGACATCTACAACTTCTCCGCATTCACTAACATGCACTACACTACCACACATGCCGGGAGACCGGTCGGGAGCTTACAGCTAGCCCGGCTGGCGCGGTGCCCCGCTGGTGGGAGATACCTGGTTGAGGAAAACCCCGCTAATCGACGGTAGGTCGGCGCCAGATCTCGCCATCCAGCGGGGTAAATATCATCGCCCCTTCCGAGAAAACATGCACCACACTTACGGGACTAATAACCTATGTAGTTGACGCGCCCAGAAACACGAATCAATCAATCAACCAATCTCCGCATTCAGACGCTGCATCTGTAATACCTTGTTGCCGTACGCAGTAGCTTGGTTGCAGCCGTAAGCAGTACCTTGGTTGCCGCCGCCTCCCCACCGCTATCACCGTTGAGTCATGCATTTTCGGCAACCAGCCCGTTCCCAGTTTGGGGTTTTTCACTACCATCGTCTCCTATATGATTTCAGTAGTGAACCTTCCCTTGCGGCTCTCACACGCAACAAATCTTTATAAATGAGGTCCCTAAAGAAAGAGAATTTCACGGAGACGAGACGAATTGCACTTTGACTGTAAAAATATGAAGGATTGATGTAAAAAACGCATCTAACGCAATGTTTCAAAAATATTTTACCAAATTGACAATAGTTTTGACATTATCACGTACTTAATATGTTGCAATTTTAACACAGCACGCTTAATATAATCTTATTATGTATACGTACATTCACCATCAAACGTATATGTCTTGCACAAAAGCGCACATCTAATTTACTCTGTCCGTTTAGTGCCCACTGCCTCCGAGCGGCTCCGAACGTGTCCAGAAACAGCTCGGGAAATCGGCATCCTGAGCCCTGGTCTGCCCACATCTTACTAGAAGGGGGGACTGAATCATTAAACGAACGCACACTGTGCCGATGCCGATGGGGGGCAGCGGTTGATTGATTGAATGATTGATTCATGTTTCCGGGCGCGTCAACTACTTAGGTTATTAGTGCCGTAAGTGTAGTGCGTGTTTTTCTCGGGAAGTGGCGGTGATCTCTCCCCACTGGATGGCGAGATCCGGCCCCGACCTACCCTCGACTAGCGGGGTTTTCCCCTCAACCAGGTATCTCCCACCAGCGGGGCACCGCCCCAGCCGGGACAAGCTGTAAGCCCTCGACCGATCTCCCGGCATGTGTGGTAGAGTAGTGCATGTTAGTGTCAGTGTGTGTGTAAGGGGAGACGATAGGACAAGAAGAGGAAGGAAATATCGCGCGGTCTGTGAGTAGGGTACTGCTCCGGCATTTGCCTGATGTTGATCGGTGAAACCACGGAAAACTACCGATCAGAGCAGCCGACCGCTAGAATTCTCCTCCAGACAGCGCCTGAATTCGACCTAGCTGACATGCTAGTGTCGAAAATCCTGCCGCAGTCGAGGGAGTGTAACCTAGGAACCCCTGGTCAGAGGGACTGCAGTGACATCAGGTTGATGCACTGAGCCATCTCTCCCGGTATGACAGCGGTGTCTTCGGCGTTGCTGCCTCTTAAGATTGATGCGCCGTCGACCGAGCGATTTAATACAGATCTCAACAGAACAGATTATACAGAATTTTGAAAAATGCATGTCACTGAAAATGAATGTGACCTATAATTATTTTCAATATGATTTATCTTAACATTTTTTCTCGGGCTACCGCCGGTAGCCCCGGCTGCCCACAGTATACATCAATGTTGTCAAGGTCGATGCCACGAGCGGGAGTCCGTGGCACGAGTGCCACGACGAAAGTGCCCCTTCACGTAGTTCGTCACCCCACCACCAGAGACAACGCCATCCCTATTGTAAAACGGTGGGGTTTCTAATAGTTTCCTTTCCCGACGCTAGTTGGGCAGAGTAGCACGTGGCAGGCTACGGAGCTATACTGCGATTTTCGTAACTTTGTCCCTGACAGGAATCAGCTGTTTCGCTGCCATCCAATCAGGAGCTTATATTTCGCGACAGTGAAATCACTATGGTGACGTTCTAGCTCCCGATTGGAAGAAACCGTGAACAGCTGATTTCTGTCAGGGACAAAGTTACGAAAATCGCAGTATACTACGCGTGCCACTGCCACCAGTAGAAGACCTTGACACCACTGGTATACGCCATTGCCGTCGGCCCAGTCGGGGCGTCTCGGAAGCAAGGGCGACGGCAGGCCGCTCAGCGGGGCGGACGGCGACGTCGACGTCGACTTCGCTCGATCCGGGGGCAAAGCACCGGCGAGGGCGGACGAGAAGGAGCGAAGACGAGGGAGAGCGACCGAGGCGGGAAAGAGACAGCGCACGGGCAGGCGACGGAGCACCTCGGCGCACTATGGCCGGATCGCGGGAATAAAGCGGACAAAAAATGGCTTCATTCAAGAAAATGGAATTCCCGACAGTAGCTCAGTAGTTTCACAGACAAGCAGACCGCAGGTTTCGACATTCGACGATGCGGTCTGCTTACTTCGGTCTGATACTGCGCTTTCGGCACTTGGCTGGGTCGAACGGAACCGCAGCCCGGATGCGAATCGTGCGGTAGCGGCTGGTTTGATCAGCCGCTTCCGTATTTCAACCGATTAATTCCAGCTAGTACCCTAAAAACGGCAAACTGTGTTATTTCGAGCTTTTCTTCCTCGTTTCTTTCATACACAATATCTACATTATAAGGAAATTGATTGTTCCGCAGTTCGTGGCGATTTCCGTAGAAAATCTTTTTAGTCTTCTATCAGTTATTCTGATTTCATGACTGTCTTATCTATATTTTTATAGAAATTGAAGATGATTCTAGCAGACGTTACTTTAAAAAACATTTACAATAATATTAAGATAATATATGTTATTTGTAAAATAATAATCATAGATCAATCAATTGATAAAAATGTTAATTTTATAACATTAGCGATTATTGAGAAACGTAAATGTGAATTCGGATTATTGTATGTCTGTGTGTCTTCTTCAAAAATCCTCATCGTAGAATCTCATCGAAATCCGCAACAATGAAACTAGGAAAATAAAAGAGAAACATTTTCCATTTCACCTGCTTGAGCAGACTAGAAGACTCGAATTTCGTCCGCCTTGAACGCGTTGCAACCCACCGTGCGGCACTCGAGGCGGCGCGGCGTGCCAGGGCGCCGCGCCCCGCAGGGGGCGTTCTTGCCCCAGTGACACCGCGAACGCCCCCGCCGCCGCTCAGCGCCCCGCCCCGCTGTTTACACCCGGTGCCCCGCCGCGCCCCGCCTGGCTCCGCCCCCCTCGCGATCCTTCTTCTACCGCGGCAGGGCGCGACGGGTTGCGGCGGGGCGTGGCGGGGGCGGCGAGACGGCCCGCCGCCCCCTCGCGATCCTCTTCCTGCGGCGCGTGCCGCTCGCTCTTGACCGCCTAGGCCCAGGCCCCCGACCACGCCCCCGCCTCCACCACCGCAGCGGCGACGACAGCTACATCTGCTCGTCACTCGGCACACCCTCGCCTATACTCCTGTAGTATCGCGTTGGCTGCCGTGCTTGGGAGGAGGCGGCGGTAGTCTCGCTTACCTGAAGGCGGTTCCACACATTCGCTATTCGGCGAACAGCGAGCAACCGCTCGCCGAATCCCGAGAAGTGTGGATGGGTCGCTTGCTATTTGCCGAGTGACGAACATTCGGGGCTCGCCCTACCCAGCGCGTGTCAGTATTTTAAGGCGGCTCCACACATTCGCTATTCGGCGAACAGCGAGCAACCGCTCGCCGGATCCCGAGTAGTGTGGATGCATCGCTTACTATTTGCCTAGTGACGAACATTTGGCACTCGCTGTACCCTCCGCGTGCTGGTCATTTGGACTCATCAAAGGGAGCGAACATTAACCGAACACATCAGCTGGTCGGGATCGGGCGAGCAGTAGCTCGCTGCTCGGCGAATGACGAAGGTGTCGAGCCACCTTGAGAACTGGGTAGCGAGTAGCCACAGCGTTGGGGGGGGGTGCAGATATTTTTAGAATGACGCTAGTTTGGCTTGATGTGAACATGTCACATGACGCCGGTTTGGCTTGTGCAGCTAGTTGTCACGTGGTAATATGTAACCCCCTCCCACGCTCAATGCTGGTTACGTGGGGGTGAGCCGGCGGGTATAAATTGGGCCGCTTTGCTCCGCCGGTGGGTTTTGTTCTGGAAGACCTTGCGCTTTTGCGCAAAATTCACGCCAGGCTGGAGCGTCTTCGTGTGTTACACGGGTGATGAAAGTCGCGTGAGCATGCAGTCGAGGCGGAGCCTTTTTGTTAAATGTGGTGTACCCACAAGACTGTACGATTCCAGCTGGCGGTCGGGAAATACCGGAAAAAGAGTACGGGGTAGTTCAATTCATTCTGTGTACATTTTTGTAAAGAAAACTTATATATATATATACAAGTTTTATGTCTGTGCGTTACTTTCACAATGCGTACTTACTCATGTTGTTCCCCCTCGCAAATACCCGATTGATTGATTGACTAATGATTCCGAGCATGTCAAGGGCTAAGGTCTTTAGTCCCGCACGCGTGGTGCATGTTTCTTTCGTGGCAGGTGGCGGTGATCTTCCCCTGCTGGATGGTAAGATCCAGCGCCGACCAACGCGTCGCCTTCGGGGATTTTCCCCAGCCAGGTATCTCCCACCAGCGAGGCTCTGCCCCCGCCGGTACAAGCTCTAAGCTCCCGATAGATCTCTCGAGAAGTGCGATGGAGTAGTCGTCAGTGTGTGTATAGTAACACGTGCTTATGTAAGTAAAGGGTGAAGATGGAACAAAGAACAGGAAGGAAAGATCGCGCGTGGTTGGTGGCTCGTTTGTTAGGGTACCGTTCCGGCATTCGCCTGGGGTTGATCGGAGAAACTACCTACTAGAGTAGCCTAATTGGCAAGGTGAGAAAGTAAAAATACAAAGAGTTCGCCAAAAATAGGACCAGGATCTCATTCTTTATCTTTCTTTGCTACATATGAAGAAAAAAATTGGAGAGGTTTTTGACAAAATAATTGTTTAATAATTGTCTATGTTTGAAGGCAACTCCACACATTCGACATTCGCGGAGCAGCGAGCTACTGCTCGACCGATCCCGACCAGCTGATGTGTTCGGCAAATGTTCGCATCCTTTGATATGTCCGAAAGACCGACACGCGGTGAACAAGCACCGAATGTTCGTCACTCGGCAAATAGCAAGCGATCCATCCACACTACTCGGGATTCGGTTGCTTGCTGTTCGCCGAATAGCGAATGTGTGGAGCCGCCTTAAGACCGACACGCGGTGGGTAGTGCTGTGAGTTACTGAACTGTCATTTGCAACTTGTAGCACAATACCATCAATATGTGATGGTTAAAAATTTGTTTACATTTCATGAAATTAATTTATTCCATAGTTTTCTTACATAATAAAATATATAAAATGGCCAGTTAAAAAATATGAATTTAAAATATGTACGAAAAAACACTTTGGAACTCTTTTATCCCTATCATGGGCCATCTGCAGTTAACATGTAAAACACATCAGCATTCAAAAATATCATACCCAATGCAGTCATATGTGTGCAGAAGGGTGCAGAAAAATGTATTCGGCGTACTTACTTCTACTGAATAATGGCATATTACCAAAGAGATGTACAAGTTGTTCACATTAATGCATCAAAGTAAACATCTTTTCAAAATTCTTAATGGTTTGGTGCGGCTTATCTATTTGGCCTAGCACTTTAAAATTTCAACGTGAAGAAACGAGTGGTTTGTACATTGTGGGAGTTACAGGGGAGAAGGGGGGAAAGGGTGGAAGAAGGATGGAAGGGGAGGGGGAGGGGAGAAGAGGAGGAGAGAGGAAAGGTGGAAGGTGAGAGGAAGGAAGATGGAAGGGTAGGGGAAGAGTAGAAGGAGAAGGGGAGGTGGAAGGGGAAGGGAAGGGTGGTCAGGGATGAGAAGGGAGGAAAGGGAGAGGAAGGGTTGAAGGGAGGGGAAAGGTGGAACGGGAGGTAAGGAAGTAAGGGGAGGGAAAGGGCAGACGGGGAAGGAAAGGGTGGAAGGGGAACGAAAGGGTGGAAGTGGTGGGGAAGAGGGGGAATGGCGGGTGAAATATTCCTGGCACTTTATAGAATGCTAATGACAAGAGAAACAAGGGCGCGGATAAATTAATATAGTAATTTATTAGTGCCTGTCGAAAAGCTAGGAAGTCGATGTTTTTGAAACGGCATTCGGTGGGGCCTCGTCTGTGACGTCAGCCTTGTGCGCAGATTCCTCTCGCGAACGCTTACATTTAGACAGAAAGGGTTAAAAATGGACGGACACCAAAAGCAATGAAAGCCTGTACAAAGTGGTTCAACGAGAAAGAGAAGATACATAATGAAAGGATGAAGGCGTATTGGAAATGAGGTAGAGAAAATATCTGAAGTGGAATTTATTTGATTCGTGTCCCTAGCTGCCTTAACGGAAAAAAGTAGAAGAAAAAACAAATAATATTCTAAAAGTGCAATAATTATTAAAGTTCAATCGTATTTCGAAATGTTTGGGTTAACATAAGGACATTTCGTCATTGCTATGAGATGAATGAACGAGGTAA
>JAHLJT010006521.1:0-29426 GCA_031308135.1 Acheta domesticus
CCTCTTCCTCCAACTGCAATTGTGAAGATACAATTGTCTTTCTTAATGAAATATGCTTGTCAAAAACGGGATCTTTTGAAGATCTGTTGAAGGTCATGTTGAATTTTTCCAGAATATGTGTATTGTGAAGTATTTGGGTGTCAAAATTAGTCAACTACTCCCCTAAGAAAACTTTAACCCTAAGAGAATTTTAAACTTAAGAACATTTAAGAACAGTGCTAAAAATTGTTTGGTAACCTATTTTAGGATCCTGAAATATAGAGAATAAATAATGAAAATGCTTAGAAATGAATACAAAACAAATATGGGAAAGTCTGTGCTATTCTGTAGCACCATTAGTTCCTTACTAAACAATCTAAATATTCTGGTAATAGTTTATTTTCTAATCTATAAATAAATGTTAGTTCATCTCTTTTACATCTCGTTTCTTTCAACTGAAAATATCCTAATTTGTTGCTAACATTTTCATTACACCTTTTATTTAAAACACCTCTCATTCTTTGTTGAAGTTGATTTGTATCTTATTTGTTTAGTTTGTCAAAAAAACAGTAAAACTGTATATGACATATGGGGGAAGTGATTATCTGCACACATTTTCTGAGGCAATTTAGAAAAATTGATATTAGAAAAATATTTGTGTTCTTGAGTTATAGAAAATCAATTTCAACGGTAAATGGACTGCTGATTTGATTTTTCTGCATTGCTAACAAATAGTAACGAACATCAGTTCTACTCCTACCACTATAAGCAAAAGGAGTGCTTAACAAAACATGCGCATAGTGAAGCTACATTTACATCCAGAAGCAAAACAAGGGGCCATCTCAGCATTTGCTCAATGGATCAGGGAAACTGGACAAAAAACCTGATTGAGATGGGGTTTCAAGTACCTTTTCATTTACCGTAGTAAGAATAGTTGAACAGTAACGCACATGGGGCATCAAAATGAGTATAAATAATAATCCTTTCCTGGTCTTCAAATAACTTTTCTCAATTATATAACAAATTGGCATTCCTGTCTATTTTATTGTGAATGTATTGAACATGATCTTTAAAACTTAGATGGTTACCTATCTATAATTACCTCAAGATATTTGTAACCCATTTTAAATTTTTCATCGTTAAGTACAATTGATTGTCTTGATAAACTTAGGAAGGTAATGTAGGAAGAGGTATATTCATCCCTAAATTGATCTTGCCCCATAACCATGCCTTTGTTTTACCAACTTTAACACCCATAAAATTCATGCTCAACCATTCACTAACCAAAGTTAATTCTCTATTTAATCTATTTATTACATCATGTATATTATTACTACATAGATAAATCAATGTGTCATTTGCAAACGCATGGAATTTACATTGCTTTACCACACCTAGTATGTCATTTTTGTTCAATATAAATGGTAGTGGACTTAATTTACTCCCTCAGTATTTCTTGTATTCAGTGGTTATTTGAAAAAGTACTCTCTGAATGTTAAATTTGTTGAATTGAATCTAGACTGATTATGTTGAAGGCATTAATGGTGGTTTGTCAGGAATGGTCTCATTCTCTTCGAAGTCTGCAGTGATGAATGGAGATAGTAATGAAGGATTGCACTGACACAAATCCTTAGTAGTTCATGTAATTTGAAGAATCAAATAAAATTTAATATTTAAATACTGACCAATTTTATGACATTGATGTAAACTCTTTTAGTTTACTTATAATCATTTGAACACACAATTTTAATTACAGTCTGACTAAAAAAAACTCATGATGAGGTTCATTCAATAAGTTATCTTCATAGTTTTCTTCTGCCTGCCCTAAAGGGTTATTTTGTTTAAACAGGATAGGGAAGGTACAGGGGGTGGCAAGTCAGGGTGGATGAGAGTGTTGCTAGTCACAATAAGAAGGAATACACTATAAATAGAAAACAATCCTTTTGTGTACACTAGTTGATTGTGATTAATATACTCTGATTTAAATGTAGGGGCACATCAAGATTGTGAGCTGGAAGGAGAGAGAGACATTGTCATTCAATCTGAAGCTCTAATATCAAAAATTTAAGTTGTAACAAGAATGTTTGGATGACAGTATCCCCCTCTCCATGTAGCTTGTGGCATTGAAGTGCCATTAAGTTTAAATTGGAGTATATATACATAAGCAACGCAGCATACTTCAGCGAGTTTGTAATATAAGAAAAATTTGGATGTGGTGGTGTATTGTGTTCAGAGGTTGTCGTCTATGTATTTTAAAATAGATAAAAAATTCATCTAGAATTGAATTGTTAACTCAATTCATTTTCTTGCTGTTAACACAATTACTTTGGTTTATGTTTTGCTGGTGTGTTGGATGTGAATTATTTACTAAAAATTTGTCAATGTTTCTAGGAAAAAGAGTACCCTTCACAAGGGGTTTGGAACGTCTTCAAGGAGAATTGACAGCAGCAAAGAGGGCGCTGTGAAGAACTGTGTGTTTCTAGACAAGAGGTAGTTCGGGAATTACTACAACTCAGAGAAAATGATCCAGACCAGTGATCCCCTAGGTGATCAACTACCAAGCCTTGCAGCAGCTCTTCAAGAACTCCAGGAAGAAGCTAGTCCACGGGGAGGAGCTGATCGGGCGCCTGGCTGAATTACGCACCGAGGTAACCAGCGATGATTCTCAGGTGAAACAGATATTCTTTCTGCCCTTTTACCTCTCTACAGCTGTCTCGCACTGCACAAATGCTCTGCTTTTGTGGTGTAACTTGTATGAATGTTTTCCTCACAATGGTCATTTGGTCATAATTTATCCTTGAGAAGTAGAGCTTAGAATGTTTAGAATATTTTTCTTAGTTTCCCTTTTATATGGTTTATTGAATTATTTCACATGCTTTGGCCCACATTTGTTAATTCAGGGGACAGAAATGCATTTTATGAAACAGTTATTTCTAAAATATGTTAGAGTACACACACAAATAGTAACCATAAGAAAGGGAAAATACTTTGTTGTTTGAATTTCCAAACCTGAATAAATTTTTCTCATACAATGACAAGTTCAGTGACCACTGTTAAAACCACCCTGTTTTAGTTCCCATAAGTAGAGTAGAAGCAGTCGTAAAAAAAGAAAGAAAGAAAGAAAGAAAGTTTTTTATTTTAAGTTGTTTACTGTTTATAAGAATATTTTAAAATTTAAAAATGCAGTTCCCTTGGAACCTTCTAGTTTTGGAATGCTCCTTAATCCAAAAGAGCTCTCACTGAGTTTCCAAGCAGGAATGCTTGGGACTGTGAGACCCAGGAACTTTTTAATTTTTGTATGGGAAACCAAGGGAATTGTATATATTGTAAATACAGTGAAACTCCGTTTATACATTTTTGCACTTACACATTTTTCACATTTATATGTTGTTTTTTGTTAGATCCGGATAAATTCCTATACTTCCCATTGTAAATTATTTCAGACATGTATTTTACGTTGCATATTATCACAATTATACATCCATATTGAAAGTCCTTTTTAAGACTAAGGGCCGGTTTCACCAAACTCGTTTAAGTTTTCTCGCTAATCGTGTTTAAGTAATCGCGATTAAAATTAAACTCGCAATATAATCGCGTTTACATTTGCATCTGTTTCACCATGGAATATATAAACTTGATTAAGGTAATCGAGTTTTTCGTGCTGAAAATGAGAGGTTGGTACTAGTCGCGGAGCATTGTGGGCCTAAAATTTTCTGTTGTATACTCTTTGCAAGCACAAAATTGTATAATATTCTGAGCATAGAGGTTAGAAATCACGAAGTCCATACAGATTTCTTATTAGAAACGATATATTTTAATCTTCTTGGTTCTCTCAGCTGCTAACTTGCAGAAATAAAATGTTGTAATGTAATAAATGAATTATTTTTTTGTTAAATTACATCTGTAATGTTTTAAAGAAAAAAATATACGTGTGATAACACTGGTCGTCAACGTTTTCTTCACAATAAATCTGATTAGTGATTCTAGTGAGTTTTTTCATAGTGAATTCAGATATGTATATATATAATTTTTCCATCAGGTACAATTTTTTTGTGACAGCTACTTTTTAAAATATGATTTTAACATTCACTTTGACCGGTCGTAGGGACCTTTACCTCATAAGCAGCGATTTCATTCAAGCCTTTTTTAAGGAAAATATGTGTAATATCCTACTGAAACACCAACAGGCAATACTGTGTGGGTTCATTCATGTTTTGACATGATCAGACCAGTTACTGGCATTGTGGTATGTTGACACATTCTTGGCATAATGAAAATGCAGAACACCAACACATAGCTTACACAGTGCATTTCTAAACACTGTACTGTGTAAGCTATGAGTTAGTGTTCTATATTTTCATCATGCCAAGAATGTGTGTAAATCATGCAGATACTTTCAGGTGTATTTGTAGTGATCTCACATGAAAGACTGAGGCAAAATTTAACATCACTTGGGAAAAAGTGTTATCAACATTACTTTGGCTGTCAAGTTGGTAATTTTAAAAAGAGGTGGGGCCCCAAATGTATGTTTTATGTGTTAAGACTGCTGTCTTGATAGAAAATATGGTACACAGCATATGCCGTTTGCAATTACTATGATTTGGAGGGAATCGAGGGAACATCCAAGTGGTTATTATTTTGTTCGACAAAAATTAAAGGAATCACATATCCCTGACGTGAAAAATGTGTCTAGTCCGTTTATTCTATCCTGAAAATATATTTACCTCCATTGCATATTAAATTAGGAGGAAAGAACAATTTTGTAAAAGCCATGGATAAACTTTCTGATTGATTCTTGTACTTGAATCAAAATTCCCCAAAGTAAGTGATGCTAAATTGAATTGTTTAGGACCACAAATGTGGTCATTAATAGCTGATGAATATTTTTGAAGAACTGTTATATCCACTGGAAAAAGCAGTCGGACAGTCTTTCAAAAATGTATCTTGCAATTTCCTTGGAAATCATAAAGCAGAAAACTATCGGATGTAGTAGCTGATCTGCATTCTTATAAAGCTATAGAATGAAATAAGTCTTTGAAAATTCATTTCTGACTCTGGCTTAAGTCTTCCTCCTGGAAAATCTTGGGGTTGTCAGTGATGAGCATGGAGATTGTTTTCATCAGTAAATTTCTACAATGGAAAACAGGTACTCAAACAAAATTGTTGTAATATGTTGGCTGGACTACTGTTAGACCAAGAAGAGAGATGTTCCAGGTACAATATATGCCCGAAAATTATCATTACCACTTTCTAGCTACAGAATGAGAAGTAAGAATATGTCAGGACGAGTAGTCATTTAGAGTTGGTTAGCTAATTACTGATTTTATTGAAATTATAAAATGTGAAAATGCATATCACACAAAACTTGTGCCTGATGGGAAAAAACTGAAATCATATTTCAATTCAGTATGAAAAATACTTAGAGAATCTGTTATTTTCATTCTTGTGAAAGAAAAAAAGTTTATTTTTGTAAACCAGTGTAATATAAACATTCCCTAAATATATGAATATTATTATTTAAACCAAAAGTAATATTTTCCTATTTTCACTTCCAACAAGTGAAACATTCCTATTGTCTCTCACGAACTGTCTATAAAATTATTATTTGTAAAAAAAATATTATTTTGAATAAAAAAAACAACAACTGAAATTCAAGCTGCTTCTTAAATCAACTTTTCTACCAACAGAGAAATAATAAGTTTAAAAAGTTCTTATGACCATAAATGGAAGCAGCTTCTTCATAGGACTTTGTAAAGTTTGAATTATTTGTTTCCCAATGTTTTCAAAAACTTATTTGAGGGATATAGTACAGTCATAAGATCACAAAGCTTTGTGTTATTAAAAACATACATAAATACAATTTTACTTATACATACTATGCATTTCAAGCGACTCAGAATTTAGAAAATAAATTGAGAATACTTTACACACAATAACATATAATGGAGGTAAATATACATGTTGATTGGTAAGCAAATGTAGTCTGTGGCCCATTGATATGGCATCACTTCTCACTTCACACCTTACCATATTTATGATTTCTTGAGTGTTGAAAAGAAAAGGAAGCTGGCCAAGCTTGTACTTCATAAAAGAAAACATAATTCTTGTAACAAATACAATTATTGTATAGGTGAAAACTCCAATTACAATGAAAGATGAAACAATGCTCAGATATGGTTAATAAAAAAATTAATATTGACGTTATGATTATAGTTACTACTTGCAATGTTAGCGACCTCATTTCTTGTTACACCCATAAAAAATATCTACACATTGTATATTGATTTTACTACTGTAGATATTTATTAGTAGGTATTTTTTATTGTAATACAGTTTCTATAGAATTCTCAGGTAGAATAAACAAAGTATCATCAACATATCTGAGATATAATTAATATTTTATATTTTTCAGAATTTGTTGATCACGTTTTCTTATAACAAACTCCGCAAAAAGAGCACTTTTATGGACCACCAAGAGGTGTACCCTTCTTTTGACTATACATTTTGTTATTAAATATAAATTCAATTGACTTAAGAAAGCTCTCATTGCAATAAGTATTTTCAAGCTCAGTCCTAAAATATTATCTTTAAAGACAATTTTCTAGGATTGTTCTTGAAACATTATACATAAAAAATAATAATTGTGTTAATAGACAAGTTGAGTCCAATGTTTTTATCAACTTTTCATGATTCACCCCTACATAATTTCTGTATTGGCTAACTTTTAAAAATTGATTTCTTATAAATAATATTTCTTTGCCATCACGTATACAATTGCCTTTTCTTTGTTATAAATTATAAAAAATCTATCCGTTATACAGTCCTGTAGGTTTCTTATTTATTCTGTATATAATAAAACAGAACATGGTTGTTTATGATACCATGGTTCCCTGCCTTGGCACTTCAATTTTTATATACCGTAACAATTTTATTTGACTTATTTTGAATTTAAAGTTTTTAATAATGATTCACATGATTTATATTGATTATTCATGAATTGATTGATTGAATTCATGAATTGATATATTGAGTATTCATGAATTGTTTTCTTTGTTTATTTTTAATTATTTTGGATTTGGAATTATGCTTTTCATATCTACTGCTCTGATGTATGTCTAGATGAACACGGTAACAAAAATATTTATGAGTGTTACAAGCAATGAGTTGCCAAACATTCTTTGCAAATTTTTTTTAATCAGAACTGAGCATGGACTTTGGAATAGACTGTTTACCAGAGGTATATTTTGTTTCAAATAGTACTTGCTTGGCCAATTTCCTTTCCTTTTAAACACACCTAATTGCAGGCATGGTATGGCGTTGTGAGGTACCATCATAGAAGAACCACAATTACTTCTGGTTATCAATCAGCACGTGTATTTACCTTCAATATCTGTTGTGTGTAAGGTATAATCCGTTTATAATAGTTTTCTTTCAAACTCTGATTGTCATTTTTGTGAAATTGTTCGTAATGTATATGTGTTAATGAATATATTTTTTAAACATTGCTTGTTGATTTTGTCTACTTATATGATGGAAATACACTTCCAGGAATGTAGACAAACAAATAACAAAACTATATTGTATTGATCTAGAAGCATGAACCTGCTGCTACCATACTACTATAATACTGCGTTTAAATAACCTCAAACACCGTGGAAACGAGAATGGAAAGCAGATAAACGCGATTACCTTCGCTTAAACGGCCGATCTCGGGCGTTTAACTCCTCGTGAGTTTAACTTACAGTAAACGCGTTTAATATACGTGGTGAAACTCGCGAAGAGCCTTAAACGCGATTAAACTCCAAGATAAACGAGGTTAAACACTAATCGAAGGTGGTGAAACCGGCCCTAAAACATCCAAATGATAACAACAAAGGTGTCAAATAAGTGAGAACATTTACGTTATCGTAGAGGGGCCCACAGAAATTTTATGTTGAATTCAGTGTCCAGGTTGTTTAATTTCGTCAGTACTGGTTTCATCTCCCCATTTTGGAATTTTTGACACAACTGCAGGATGAAACTTGTGCTAAAACGGCAAGTACTTTCTCGCCATTGGTAATGGTATATAATACTATTTATACCACAATTTCTCTCCATATTAACACATCTCAGTCATCATTTTTTGTAAAACTCATTTGAAATTGGAGAACATTTGGTGCAAAAATTAAATAGTTTCAAGTAATAGATTTTTTTATTCAAAACTTTCAATGTAAAAGCGCAACAAAGTAAAAATAAATTTCTGGCTTTGAATTCGTCGTATAAGGTATTCATTGTTCGTTGTATAAGGTATTCGTTGTATAGTGTATTCACAAACATATACTTCGTAGTAGCAACATATAATAGTTTTTTTAAACACTATGGTATTGTAATTTTGTACATAGATATAAAAGGATTAGTTTATATTACCACGAACAAAACACAGCTGTCATTGTCACTTATCAGTGCGGCGGTAAACAATGGGTTACACCAACTGACAACCCCTCTCCATCACATTTCTTGAAGGTGTTCGTATACATTTGTTTAGTGATGCTATCTTGATGCCTTATTAAATTAAGCCCGAAAAGTGCCACCTTTCCATAAAACAACAGACTGCTAACTAAAAGAATGAAAGAGTGCTGAGAGATTTTCTTTTATTGACAAACTGAAAAGAATATCAATTTTTGATGTTTAAAAAATGCTCAGTAAACAATTATTTAACTCTTATCAACCAAATGTGATTTTTAAAATGTATCTACTTAATACTCATTTGACTTAGGCATACCAACTACCATCCATTTTTGTATCATTAGATACACATTTATGCCCCATTTGCCAGAGCACAAAACTAACTTGGCAAAATGCATACAACTGATCTCAACAGAAAACAACCAAACACGACCAATATGCATATTGTAATACTCTTAAGGTGTTATCAACATACCCACAACAATTCTAAAGAGTAAGGCCAATTGGTGCGAATTTGAATTTCTACCGATTCTCTTAGAAAATGTTTTATTTTTCCTATAAAAAAATGAAAACATTACAAGCTTAATAAATTCTTCAATATTTTTTTTTTCAGCATAAAGTGTTATAGTCGAATACGAGCATTATGTAGATACATTTTATAAACCACAATTGGTTGATATAAGTTTAATAATTTTTTTACTGACCATTTTTTAAACATCAGAAATTGATATTCTTTTCAGTTTGCCAATAAAAGAAAATTTCTCAGAACTTTTCATTCTTTTAGTTAGCAATCGTTTTATGGAAAGGTGGCACTTTTGGGCTTAATTTAATAAGGCATAAAGATAACAACACTAAACAAATGTATAGGAACCTTAAAGAAATGTAGTGGAGAGGGGTGTCCTCATTCTTTTGGTTGGCACTGTACATTTTTTTGAAAATTTGAGTCATTTTCAGACAAAATTGCTTACAATATGTGCAATTTTAAAAAATTACAAAAACAAGATTTTCTCAAAAACAGCTCAAATTTTTTCTTTAAACTTTTGGCAGAGATAATGCTAAATATACTCTTATCATATGACATAAACGTCATATTTCCGTATACTTTGTGTGCATGTGCGTTTTTTCTTCAAAAATTACAAAAATATAATTTTTTCTACTTCTCTCTCACATCGTCAAAAATTTACATTATAGATGTATTTTTTTGTTCAATGTGTTTCTTTTCACATACGCTTCAAAGAATCTCTAATGATGGTTATTTGAAATGTTCATAAGTGGGCCATAATAAGGAACAGAATTGGCAAATTTTCTGAAATGTTTGAACCAAATTTTCTCAAACCCTATTGAAAATTTTTCGTCGAAATTCTCAACAATGGTAAAGAGTTTGATTCCCTCCCACATTCCAGAAGCTTGATTTCGTTCAAGATACTTGGGCCATAAATCAAAATAATGCAAAAAAATGTAGGCGTTTTTTAATCATACACAGAATGAAACGAAAAGTGAACCATCGCGTCAATTAAAAAGTTTAGTAAATATTTATTTTATAACATTTTCTTGAATAATTGTAAATATTCCCACAAATGTGATTTTTTCCACTTGTTATATTTGCTGACAAAAGGGAAATGGAGAGTGATTTTGAAATTAAATGTGTTACTATGACAAGAAAGTTGTTATTAAACAATGTGTGTTTATTTCTCGATTCAGAAAATGAACTCTATAGAAAATGTATCACTGAAATTTAGAAAGAATATTAAGTATGGTGTGTGTCAGTCATAATACGTATTAGTGTTATGGATTTAGGGTTATCGTAGTGTATTACTTATGTTGTGAGTTTATGACATGTGCGTTTTTCGAATAATTTATTACTGAAATCGTTCGCATTGCTGTTTGTGCCGAAAGTGAAACCGCTAAAAAGTACATATTTGACAAATGTACGTGAAACGTAAATGATGGAACTATAATTTGCGTTTATCATTTTTTAAATCGTTTGTTGTTAAAATATTTTGTTTAGTAAGGGTATTGCTTTCCATTTCAAAGTATTTGAAGTAATGTTAATTTGTGGTAATATTTACATTAGTGGCGATTTGTTCACATTATTGTATTTGCAAGTACATTTGCTTTAAATAATGTCTAGTAAAGTTTCTCGAGAACTCAACCATTGTGTATGAAAACTAGCACAAAAATTTCGCATTTTCAGAAACACCCAAACGCCATTTTCTCATAAATTGTTCAAAATTTGTTCTTCAAATTTTTCGAACGTATAGTGCTCATTGCACTCTTAAAAAATATGATGTAAAGTTCAATTTGAGGTATTTTTTGTTTTTGCAAAAATTACATAAATGTAATTGTTTTGAAAGATATCTTACATCATTAATATGCACATTTCCAGAAAATTGTAAACACTATTGTTTTTGTAAGCTAATGGTTTTCAAATTACTTTAAATGAAGTTTTTCGAAAATTCAAAAATTTTCTGTGAAAAGAGCGTAAAATTTCGCATTTTTAGTAGCACTTAAACGCCATTTTATTAAAAACTGCAGAAATGTTTTAAAAGAAAACTGCCATTAGGAAGAAATTTTAATGTTCTTTAATATTTTAAAAAATTAATATTTCCGTTCTACCATTAGGAAAACCGAAAAGCCAAGAAAATATCGAAAAAATTGTACTTTGGGCGGCGATAGATGGCAGTTGGCATGAGTAGTGGCAATTCCGAATAGCTAGCCCAGACCAAAGACTTTGTAATAGGCCCAGACACTAGGAAATACGGGAAAGTCTGTGCCATTCTGTAGCACCACTAGTTTTTTCTAAATTTAGCAACAGGATTTATCCACTTTTTCGTTACCAGGGCCCTGTAATAAGAGTTTTTTTCTGCCGAAAATTCGCAGTTTTTTCGCGCAGCATGACATAACTTTCTCTTCTTAAGAATTCCCTTCTTAAGCGCGGGAAAGTAAAAAAAATGGGGACGCTAGTGTCGTCCGGTGTGGCTTTGCATAACGTTCAATATTGCACGATAAAAATTCGGGCGCTTTTAAAGGAAATATTGAAACTCGAAGAAATCAAAGATTTGTGATGATATTAAGACCTGTGTCACACGAGTGTTGCGTTGACACGCGACACGTAACGCTAATGACGTCAGCTGCGTCGACGCGTGATGATGCCTGCGTACACAAGTCTTTTAACGCGCGTCGTAGATTAACGAATTAATTCTGAGCGAAACGGTAACCTTGTGCTCTTGGCGACTAGCATTGTGCCCACAGCTCAAGAAAGACGCTCAAGCTACAATTTAAATAAAGATAATACGCGTTTCCCTAGCTTTCGACTCGCGTTGGCAACAACCCAAATTGGGCTCCACTGTAACTAACCTACTCCCACGTCCAATCTTATTAACCTGGCCCCACGTTGTGGTGCCACTGTAACCAACTTTTCCCGCTTACAATCTGCCCCAAAATATTGTGTTACAGAAAATTTATATCAAGCGGGCCGTGGCCGGTTCCATATGGAAAACCCATAAACTATAATTAAACTTTGCAGGACAGGCCAGGTTCCTAACTACAAAAACAATAAAACACATTTGTGTGAAAGAGCACAAACTCGGTTGGCAGTCTTGCCTCCCGACGTTTCATTTATTAAACATTATATATATATATATATTATATATATATATATATATATATATATATATATATATATATATATATATATATATATATATATATATCCCTTTAACTACGTAAAGTGGTACACCCATTAACTCCTCACCAACATGCATTACACATAAAAAATCATCACACACAGAAACAGCAATAACCTGAAAACACAACAAAAAATACTACACTCAATGCACATAAATAATAATGACCATTTTATTTGTTTTTTTTTTCTTTCTATTAGGAATTCCTTTCTCTAGTAACTAGGGACGTACTTTTCCAAGTTCACCTTAATATTTCTATATTCTCTCCTAACCAATGACATTTGCCTGTTATTTAAACATTAGGTATAACATTTGAAAGATCTTTAATTTTTCTACAGCAAAATTTAACATTTGAGTACTACTACAGGCGACCATTACTAATTGTTACTGATTCTATTGGTTTTGTTGCAACCCTTGTACTGGAAACAATAAAAACTGAGTGCACTTCCCGTGTTCGTTGCCGTCTGCTTCACGTTTTGGAGTAACACCATGCCTCCTGGGCGTCGAGTCTTCACACGCTCCCCGTAGACGCTGATCTGCTCGCGAGCAACTATTGTGTCCTCGCGCTTTATCCATTTTAACATTCATTGCTATGTCTTTCACAATCCAAATTTATAACACGAATGTTTTCCACGCAGAAGATTAATATTGTTTCTATCGCACTTTCGCCTTGCGAATAATTACTAATATGTCCTATTAAGATTTAAAGTTTTCTATTCCAAAAATGTTTTCACGCACCACATGTGTCTCCCACCAAAGCTGACTCACTAAAACAATCCAAATTCGTAAACACGAAATGTTTTCCACGCAACAAATTAATATTGTTTTTATTGCACTTTCACTCTGCGAATAGTTACTAACATGTCCGGTCAAGATTTAAAGTTTTCTATTCAAAAATGTTCTCACGCAACACACGGATCACCCACCGAAGCTGTCTCACGAAAACCATCTACATTTCTTTTTTCATTGTCGTTGCCTCCTATCTTCATTCCTTCAAAACAAACACCGGCCGCCGCCATTATTGTTCAAGTATTGTTACCCATAAATTTTTCCATTTTCCACTATTTTTAGTAAATAACCCCTGCCACAATGTTCAAGATTCCCCAGTTGGTCTCAGTGTCTCTGGTTTTTATTCAAAATGTGCATTTTCGACCCCCATCACGCCGAAAAAATGCCGATTTCCATATCATGTATTTAGCACTTCACGTCAACTGTTCTGCATAGTCATCTTCCATACTAAAAAATTGTTATAACAGCGCAACCCGTGGTTCAATTTTAATGAAACCAACACTGAAATTCTTCTCAAATTAATATCTATTTAACCATTATTTCTATTTGTGCGCATTGTAATAAACTAAGATATTACTTCCGCGCAACGCGGCTTTCTTCGTTTTTTTTTTCTATATCCTGTTCATGCGTACCGTTGCCGCATTACTATAGTCCGTTCAAGCTAATTTTTTTTAAATGTATGCTAAAACTCATTGGGATTCTTATTATCATTCCCTTAATGACCCTGAATCATTACAATACAGAAAAAATCTGATGATTATTTCTCCCCCATTCCTCGCATACAGTTTTTACTTTCACGCCTTACGAATTCTTCGCAAGAAGAGAAAGTTATGTAATCGTGCGTCGGAAAACGGAGAATTTTCGCCAGAAAATCTCTTATAGCAGGGGTCTGGTGATAGAAAGTGGATAAAATCTGTTGCTAAATTAAGAAGAAAAAAAATCCTCTGCCTCGTGGTGTAGTCAAAATCCATGATTTGTTGCTTCTTCATACTTCAAAATCGATTGACGGCATTCCGTCCGTCTGTCCGTCTGTGGTCAACGCTAGCGCCTAAACCGTTCGGTCGATTTTCTTCAAAATTGATATTCCCCGATGGTTTTGACTCGTCTCAAGGCCTCTTGAATTTGAAACCAATATCTTAGTATTTGAGGATACTTTACATGAAGCCCATTTTGAGATTTTATGAATTAAAAAAAAAGGCTCCAAATTTTTTGATTATATTTTGTTGAATAGTGCGAAGAACGTTGAAGGGAATGACGTAGGCATCATTTTCGTTGATAGGCCCTATTTTTCGAAAATTGCAAAAAACTGTTTAAAAACGGCAAAATTGAAGATAGAGATTTTCGCCTCAGACAAAGTCGGTTGTACAAAATAAGCACTTCAAATAAGGTCATGTACCATTTTTTGGAAAAACGAATAGTTTTTTGCGTAAATTGCGATTCAAATTTACAAAAAAAATTATCTCAAAAACCGCTCCAAATTTTTTCTTTAAATTTCTGCACGTGTGTATGAAGGGAAGGTAAATATATAAATAACTAGTGGTGCTATAGAATGGCACATACTTTCTCGCAGTAGTTATTTTCCAAATGCCGATCATCCGATAAATTATGTGGAGTAAACAGTTCACCGCTGCCTTTCTTGGTCATGTTTTTTGAAAGACAAGTTTTTCGCATGTTGACAATTACCGGCATCGTAATAATAGAACTGATACAAGTACGTTTTGACTGAAATATTTGCAGTTGTCCTGCAAGTCGGTTTCGTAGCGCGGTTGGTTAATGCACCTTCGGGTTGATCTCTTCAATAAGGAAGGTACCGAGTTCGATCCCTCGAGGGGAATTTTAATTTGATGAATGTGATGTTGCAGGAGAAAAACATTGAAGAGTGTAGATACTTTATTGAAAATCATTTGAAGTACTTCTACTCACGAATAGATTCAATATAGATAAATAGACAGGACTTGTCTGTGTTTTCCCTAACTGCGTTTTGTAAACAATTTTTCAACTCTGTTATTCGATTTCTAAAGCGTATGACATGTCAAATGACCAGTTGTCTAGTATATATCTGTATGAACCGATTTAAGTAAAATTATGAGCATTTCAGTCGGTTCTATTCTTTTATGGCTCTGTTCAAACCGAGGTGGTGTTGGTGTTGCGTAGTGGTATAAGTGCCGGTTCATTGAATTTGTGTTTCGTTTGTCGGGTCTGGGTACCGAAATGGTTTGCTGGTATAGTACACTTTTGCTGGGTTTATGGAGTAGTGGAATAGCAATAAAGACCGTATAGAAGCAGAGCGAGAAAGTATGTGCGTTGGAAGCACCACTAGTTTTCTATTCTTTGACTAAATAAATAAAATCAAATAAACCAAAAGTAACATTGGTAACAGGTCCAAGAGTGGAGCGTGCCAGTATAAAAATATTGAGTTTTTGTTTTGCCCCGAAATATCTAATTTCAGGTATGTGTTTTTCTCTTACTCATTTTTTGAGGCTGTGTCCATATTTTGTTATATCAGTGGTTGCAGTTTGTCTTCAGGACCCAGTACGTCTCCTCAAAACCTGTTAGGAAAATATCATTTCTTAAAACATGATAATATAACTAGAGACAATAAAGGAAGGTATATGGAACAACAGATTTCTATCCCCCAGCCTCTTCCTGAGTAAACAATGATCTGGATCATGGAGACTTGTCACAAGCTCTGTCGGGTAAAGTTAAACACATATTTTGAAGTCTAACTACTTGTTAAGAAGTTGAAAGGTGTTTGGTGACAGAAGATTAATAAAATTAGAGTAAATGAACTATTTCCTGCTAAGCTTGCAAAAGCTCTTTTTTGTCATTTTATTTATTTTATTTTATACTTTGGTGTTCTAATGCATATTGCTTCTTTTTATCTTCATGATGGATGTTATCTTTCTGCATGTGTCATTGATTAGGAGAAAAATGTTTCAGAATTGAAAAAAATTTTATTCCAAAATTGGTATTGACTCATTAAGGGAATGTATTAATGACTTTGTCTTAATACCTGTGTGACATGTATGATGATCACTGAACTATCTGAATTGTTAAAAGTTTGTTATTTTGGACCAGTACACATACAATTCTTATTCACATACAAAGAGTATGCTTGTGTATTTTCTTTGAAAATTCTTTGGAGTCCAGACAGAATGCCTTAATGATCAAGAATACGCTTTGGTTTGGTCTGGTTAGATGTAGAAAGTACATTGATGGAAATTATACTGTTATAAAGTTATCTAAGAAATAATTATAGCTGCATGGATTTTTCATATTAAGGAGATTTTTCTTTGAAGCAGACACATGGATGAAAGAAAGAAATATCACCTAAATGTTTATTCCAGTTGGCCTCCAACATTTCTAAGAGTGCATTTTAAAGTTCATATTTTTTTGTGTGTTTCTCATATAAAATCTGCTCTTGGCTTTCAGAAGAGGTTAAAGTTCAAAAGTGAAATGTCAAATGACCAGTTTGTGAGGTGTACCACTGCAATGCCTTTCTTTTAAAAGAGGCTCGTTCCCAGTATTAAACCCAGCATGCTGTTTCCAGTTTCACCTAAAAATGGGTGTGGGTTCAATGCACTGTATTTATTACATGTGAGCATAAACATAGAATTGCTAATGTTAATAAATAATGCACAAAGTTTTTAAAACAATATTGATTTGAAATGAACCACAATTGAATTTTTTGAGAATGGAGACAGCTACTGAGATGTGTGAAAGATGTCTGGTTACCTTCTTAGTGAGTAAGATTTCTCCATTTTGAAAATAGAGTGATATTTGTGTGTGATTATTGCTCCTTATGTCTTGAAATAAAACCTTTTTTCACATGTATAGCAGTAGAAAGTAATTGATTTTGTGGGGGTAAAGCAATAGATTTTCGCTTTTAATATGACTTTTTCAACTGATTGTTATTTTGAAAAGTAGCAAAGTTCTTATGAGTTTATTGTTGTTATAATTTTTTTAAATAATGCGCCAGAATGGAATAAATTCAATGTTGCAGTTTCTAAAAATAATTTCCTTCTCAAATGAAATCTTTTTAACTACAGTTAGACTGTTGAGAAGTACAAATTATTATCTTGTGATCTTGCATAGACATGATTATGCTAATCTTTGTCTAAATGTTTATTTCATTTGTATCTGAGGGAATTACCTCCTTACAAATATGCTAAAAAAATCAAAATTGCTTAAAATAAAAAAGAAACTAGAATAAATAGCTCATGGAAAAATGTTGCGAGTTACAAAATACTGGCTGAATGTTGCACTGCCGACACTTGAAACTGTTAAAAATATTTTTGTGTGTTGCAAATTTTGACTATGCAAATTCTATATGAAAAGAATATTTCAATATACATTTGTCTGGTTTCTCCTCCTCAAGCATTAAATGTGAAAAATTATCTATTAAAATTAAATGCAAAAAAAATGACAAAAAATGTGTTTTCACAGCTCTTCTTGCGAGCTGTGCTTTTGGGTCACAGAATACGAGGTTCAAGAATCTAATTTGAACATTCTTAACACAGTTGTTGTGAAGAGTACACTCTTACTGTGTATTATCAGGTGGATTGTTAAAGAAAATTTGTACATTTGCAAGTTCCTCCTCTAGAACATGACATTTCATTTTAAAGATTTATACTAGAATATAATTTTGTAGTTAAAATCATTTTGTTTGAAATATTGAATTGTTTGAAAATATTCAGACATATTATTTTTTGACGTTTATAATTCTTTTATAGAAGTACTATTTTTTTTAATGTATATTTCCTAACATAATTATATTTACATATTGTCAGCCTTAAGAATCATGATCTAAGAATTTATGTTATATCAGAAAAGCAGTAATTGTAAAATTCAGTGTTTCACCTCTGTCGGTGTGTCCGCCCAAAAAACATGTTGTTTTTCCTCTCCATAATGTACTAAAAGGGTCTGCCTGAAAGCATTGCAGATCTATTTGCCTCATTGAGAGGAATCAAATGAGCTATTGATCACCTCTCTAGGTGTTACGAGTTGCTCAAAACACATTTTAGTTGTGAAAAAGGGGGGAAAATAAAAAACACACGTTTTTGGAGAAATGTCTTAGAATCTGTTGGATGGACCCAAAAACAAATCATCGGTACCAGGAGACTAAAACATATCTAATGACCACCTCATTTGTCTTGATTGAAGGATGTGAAGTGGTCTAACCGTGAGTGACAGACAGATGCAAGTTACTCAGTGTATAAGGGTTTAATTTACAGGAAAAAGATTAGGCGTAATGATGGAAGTCTTTATAAGAAGATTAAGAAAACAAATGAAATGGAAGTATTTTGATGATTTATCCATCATGTAACTGTAATACTATGTAATACTATTCTGTTTACCTGACTAATGAAATGGATATTTTTTCCAGTTTTGACTTTCTAAAAATCAATATTTATTATATTTTTGTCCATTAAGGTCAAGTGCAAGGGCAAGACGAGGAAGAGGGTGAAGCTTGTAGGCCAGGCAGGCAGGGTTGGTGGAGCTACTGCGAATGCTGGGGCAGGTGTAGTGGGCATGCCTGTTTAATTGATGATTATTAGGACCAGGTTTGACTCTTAAAGTTGTATTTCAATGCTGCCCCTAGGGAACTGAAAAATTAAGAAAATGTTAAATAAATATCATTTAGGTAGCAATAGATGGCAGTAGGTGAGATGGTGGGGTAAAACTGAAAAGCTATTGCAGACTAAAGAGATTAGAAAACTAAATAGTCATTGCAAAAGTCTGTGTCATTCTGTAGCACCACAAGTATGTAAAATATATTGACAAGTATATAATATACAAAAAATTCCCGATTTCCTTTCTTTATTTTATATCTTGGGAACTAATTTTTATGGCATAAAAGTAAGAGTTGATTTGTATTGAAATCATACTATATTCAGGTAAGTATGGTATTATGTAATATAAAAATTATTTCAACACTTCTTTATTCATATAATTTATTGTAACTGTTTTCATTCCATTACTCAACAACTTTTGAAAGCAGATAGTGTCTGAAGTCAGGAATTGAAATAAATGAAATTGTTGGATGTAACATAACTTTCAAAATCTCAATAATGTCTCTCCAGTTACCAAACTTCTAACACTTTGCAACTGAAAGCTACTTAAGCTTAATTGCCTTCAAAATTACATCACACCTCTACAGGGAGAATAAGCACAAATCACTAAGCGAGCTGGGTTTGCATTATTTTCTGTCATGGTAATTCTTTTACTTTTATTTTTTCGTAAATTTTTTGTGCAAAGTACTCCACATTTTCTGAAAACTGCCATTAACTCAATGGAATGTTTTTTAAAAGGTGCAGTATATTTTATTACAATTAGAAGAAAATAGTTCTAATTTTTGCATCATTTGGAATTTGATTGCAATGTTTGCATGTGCATGGCATAATACGTAATGATCTGTTGACTTGTTTAATTGTTTAGTCAATCAGTTAAAAATTCACTCTGAAGCATGGGCATTTTTTGAAATGTGTTATAATTGTTGATTTTTTTTTCATAGCAAAACGTACTTTTGAATTTTGTTATAAAATAGATTTGGAATGCTCAGTTGTGTTGGGTAAATGGAAGTCTTTAAGTGTTATTTTACTTTTTAAGAATAAATGTTCAGCTAGTACATTCACTCCAGTTGTTTGTAACTATTGTAATAAAGTGAAATTACATATGCTGCTAAACATTAAATGAGAGAATTGTAATTGTTTTCTCTTTCTAATTTTCTTGCATTCTGGGTGACTTTCCTACAAAAATCAAAAACCTAGAACATACAGGTATATCAAAGCATGCATAGTATCCAGGGAACTCCAGGAAAATGGATTTTATTATCAAAATGTTTGCTTTTGATGCCACTCAAAATCAGAAAAGAGTGAAAGAAATGTTGAATTTGAACTTCCATGTGGAAAATTAGAAGCGAATGGCTAATCCACTGAAAAATGCTATTGTAATTAAAAAAAAAAAGAGAGAGAGAGAGAGAGGGAGAGGGATTGATGAAGAAATGTAATGTATGTAACTTTGAAACAATGTTTGAAGTCTTATTTAATCATTCACTCTTCACTATATTATGAATACCTTCTTGTATATGAAAAGGTGTGCGTATGTGTAAGTAAATAAACACATAATTAGTCCCCAAAATTTCTTCCCTTTCTCTTGCTGCATTAATCCAATCAATAGAATATTGTAATGCCACATTTTGACACCTTTATTTTTTTTATTCCTTGTTTGTCAGCTAATTTGCTGTGGTCACAGAGCAACTTCCTTGTGGGTTTGCTGTGTTGTCATTTTGCATAGTATGCAGTCTCAGGTATCAAGCAGTAATTGATTTTTTTTCTGATGACAGATTATTCCCACTGAGTTTAATCAGTGTTTGAAAGTGAATCCTCAGTTTCATTTTCCACTGCAGAGAAAGTAACAATTCAATTTTCTTTGGGCAAAGGAAAGGAGAGCTATTCCCAAGAGATTGAAAAAGGTCATAGCTATGTTCTTTTAGTATTCAAAGGGAATATTATAAATCATGTTAGTGAAAGAAATTCTATAGCAAATGTACAGTACTACAGCAACTTGCTGATCAGGGTGGATGGTGTTATCAGAATGTAAGCATGTGAAATTGTCAAACTGTATGAATTAGCTTTTTGTGTGACATGCCTCTGGTACTAAAATACTAATTTGAAGATGTAATAAATAAGTGTAAATACGAAAAGTATATTGAAAACAAGGTTATTGTTTTATTTATATCACCCTTATCTTTTTTACAGTATAACTGAAATTGGTTCATTGTTTTGAATGAAATGTGTTAAGATTTGGATCTTGAGAATGTTCTGTAACGAATTATGTTACTGTTCATTGAATATATAATTATCTGCTTCTCCTAGTTGGAGCGTTTGCAAGCAGAAAATGCTTCAGAGTGGGGGCGCCGTGAGAGGCTGGAGTCAGACAAGCAGGCTCTGGAAAGAGACAATAAGAAGCTACGTGCAGAACTTAGAGATCTTCAGGAACGGTTAGAGAGACGTGGTAGACCTACATCACAGACTGATGCTGATACAAGACAACTTCAGCAACTAGCCCAAGAACTTGCTGATCGCACAAAGGTAATGCGTTTGCTTGATAAATATATTATTCTTTGCATTACAAGCAGAATTCAACAAATGACTAAGAAAAATGTATTAATGACTGATATTTAATATTAGTGTTATATTTTTCAATGGCAGCTAAGTAAGTAGCATGTATTGAATTTGTTTCCAACCAAGATTAGCTCTTGTTCTCAGAGGCTGTGACTTGTCTTTAGCATCATTACAATGATTGGTGATTTATATGTGATTCTATTGAAAATTCAGGCCAGATAGAAAACTGAATATGATTTTTAGTTACTTATTTTATGGTTAAAACCGAACACCTTTTTTGTTTATAATATTATATTATTAAATTACATAAAATAAATTATTAATTTTTGAATATCACTATTTTCATGGGTTTATTTCTGTATGCCTATTGTAGTCAGTCAGAATTTGGCCAAAATGAGTTAAGCAGCCAACAGTATTTCAAGATATTTTCAATGTAAGTGTTGTGTAGCCAAGTGATGTGTTGACTTGACTTCACTTGAAAAGGAGTGCTTTTCTATCCTACTTGAGATTTGGCCACTCTAAATATTAAAGACTGCGAAACCAAATACTTGCAGATAATTCAAATTGGAGAATAAGTGTCCAAATAATGTTGATTAATTATTTATGTACAAATTGTTGTTTGGATACCAACTATCCAAAGAGTTGCTCTTCATATTGGAACTATAGTTAATAATGGTATCCACCTGGCCATCAATGATTTATGTTAGGAAGAATTTGTGATCGTGCTTGGCTAATACTGACAGTTTCTCGCAGATTCACACCCAGAAGAATTACAGGATGATAAATCAGTATTTTTCTTTTCTGTTTTATGAAAGACATTATTTCTTAAATCAGGTCAATAAAAAATTTGTGGCTGCAAATTTGTTTATTATTTGTGAATGCCATTTGCACACAGGCAATAGGGAAAATCTTCTTAGTTTCAAATTGATTACTTGCAATCTTCTCTTGAATTTTAAAAACCTAAACAAGATGCATGCCACAGATGTGATTTCTTTGAAGCTAAAATCAAAGTAGCTACTGAAGGAGAAAGAATTGCAATGTTGAGTCAAAAAAACACATACCATGATATAGCAAAGCAACCTTTTGCATCGTAAGTGAGGCATGACAAGTGAACTGTAGATGCACAACAAGATTATATGAAAGCAGTTCTTGCAATTCCTGGCATCTAACAACATTGAGTTCTTCTACAAGCAAAAAGTGTGGATGTTCAAATTGTCATTGCACAATCTAGTAAGACCAAGCCACTACTACCATATGGGAGGAAACCACTGGAGCATAAGCAGATGAAATTGCCTCTTTATATTGTGTATTAAATCTGCCTGATGTAATACACGAAGATACATTGTATATTCAGTACATTTTAAGCTAGGCATATTTTTGCGTTTAATAGACATTTACGGATTTGTAATGTAGAGGGGAACTATGTTGTAGGTTTTTAAACCAAAATGCATTGGATTCAGTAAACTTTAGCCTGCAAATTGAAGGTGTTATTTACTTACTTAATATGTTTTTATTTGTGTATACTTGCAACCAAAACTATCAAACTTGAATGAACAATTTTCAACTTCTAGAGAGAAATTTTTCAAAAGAGTTGACATGCACCTTTAATTTTTTTGTGCTTTTGTTCACATCATTGTAGTTATTTCATGTTAAATGACCATGGTAAACAGCTCACCATTTGAGAGTTACACAATTCTAAAATTAGAATTTAGGATTTTTCCTATTACAGTATGTAATATCTCTGTTGGAGGGACCTCCATACAAATTCGAAATTTGCACAAGTAAAAGATTGCTGTGACATTAAACTGTAGCATACATCTCAGCTTTGAGATACTCCTCAATGTTGCTTGAAAAAATATTGTAAATTTACACAAAAAATGCTTAATTTCCACATGAGGGAAAAGTGACAAAAGTCATTATATTATTTTCCAGCCATTTTGAACTGAAATTAACTATGCTTTAAAATAACTGATAATTCAAATGTAAAGATTATACGAATATAAACAGACATAAAGGATGCCTCACATATAATTTGGAATATTATTTGAATGCCATTTTAACTCTTGCGTAAATAAAAACAAGGCCATCTTGATGTCTGAACCATTCAATTTAAATAGTGTTAGAAAGTGAAATTTAATTTTTGGTCAAGGATAACTAGGATATGAGCCATTCCACGTCAAATCACACAAGAGTTGACACGACATTTTTTAAAATGCACGATATTTTTTTTTCCTAAATCTGGACATCAAAAAAAGACACGTATTTTTTTATTTGCCTGAAAATTGATTATTTGTATAGTTATGGCTATATTAAATTTTGGAATTTACAGGTACTTCACAAAATAAGATCAATTATCTCTCCGAATGTACCAAATATAAAAATTTCTGGTTTGTGTCATTTAATACTTTGAAATGTGTATTTTATTCCTCTGTAAATAAATGTTTCAAAAAATATTTTTTTCATTTTAAAAAATGTATTTTTTTCAAAAAAAGTAAAATTTCTATATAAACTCGATGAGATAAAATTTGAAAAAAATATAGGCGTGTTCCTGGTTCAATTTTCTATAAAATACAATAAGAAACAAAGAGGGCACTCCACACATACAGTTGTAAGAAAATCAATTGTAAGTATGAGGGCGCGCTCTGCCTACCCATGCCTCTAACAAATTGTGTTCGGCCAGTCTTTGATGCAAGTGCTGAAGAACTAAAAAAAGAATGGCCGTCTGCCTGATAAGGGTTTCAAGAGTTATTAGTATTTTCAGATGTTTACTCTGCCCCCAGAATGTATGACACTGTGTCATACATATTTTTGTGGGTAACATCGTGGGTGACTTGTGGGTCATCTATGTTCTTATGAATGAGAGCGAAACTAATTTAAATACGAGCCATTCCACGTCAAATCGCACTCGAATTGACATGACTATTGAAAAAAATAAATAACACGAATACATGTCATTCATTCTGGACATCTGGAAAAGAGGCACGTGTTTCTTTATTTACCTGAAAATTGTTTATTGGTGTAGTTTTGTCTATATTAAATTTTGAAATTTACGCGTACTTGCAAAATATAATTGACACTCTGAACGTACTTAACATAAAAATTACTGGTTTGTTTCGTTTAATTTTTGGTATGTGTTTTATTCATCTGTAAATTACTTTCTCAAAAAATAAATATTTCATTAAAAATTGTAATTATTTAAAAAAAAACAAAAATTTCTTTGTGAACTCTCTCAGATGAAAATTTGAAAAAATAAGCGATATTTCTTGTTAAATTTTCTACAAAACATAACAAGAAAAAAGTGGCCTCTCAACACGTACAGATAAAAAAATCTATTGTATGGTATTCTGGTGCATGGTTCCTGCCCCTGCACTAGCGAATTGTGTTCGATCAGTCGTGGATACTAATGCCAACGAACAATAAAAGAATGGCCCTCTGCCTGATTTGTGTTTGAAGAAACTTTAGTAAATCATATATTCACTCTTTCCCCAGAAGGGATAGGTGACAGCAAAACGAATGCTTTTTCTCGGGTCAGAAATGTCCTCGAATTTTACTGCAGAGTCCCTTTGCGTCCTAGGGACGGGGTGCCATCCTGACCTTGCTCGTGAAATACAATCGACCACTTGTCAAGGGACATCGTAAAATTTTCTCAACATTAGTCGCAATACGCAATACTTATGAAGACAAGAGTGCTAGTATTTGTTCTGTGAATTGTGTGTACATTGTGCAACATGAGTGGTGATCAGCGTATGAAATAGATGTTTCAATCCATTTAAACTTTCTGATCACGATTTTTAAAAAAGAAAATTTCCAAGACGCGTAAACCACGATTTGCTGGTGAATTTACAGGAGTCCTGAGATTGGCGAACTTGTGATTCATTTCGGAAGAAGGGAATCGGCTTTCAAAACGGCCTTTTCTTAATGAAGATAGCATCGGAGACCAGTGGATCAGTTGCATTAACGAAAGTAGCGGAACGCCCAGTGAAAAAAACTGGAAATCAAGGAAGTGATAATTTAAGCTCTTCAGATAGTTTGTCAAGTGTCTGCGAAATGAATAAAGAAGATAAACATGAGTTTAATGCAATAGGAGAAACCCTCGCCAAGAAAAGAAAATTGGAACAAAATGTCATCCCCATGAGAAATTTTAGAAAGTACAGAGTGCCAGCACAGATACATTTTTTTCACATTGAAGATCCTTCGACGTCATCGAGAAATCAGACAAAGGTACTATTTAGTAACTTATCGATCATTTTCACTCAACAGATGACATGACGTTGAAAATTTAAATTTTGACAATTTTTGAAACTTGGACATACAATAAAATTAAACGATTTTGCAGCAACCGAACGCATGATAAAAGTGTCTAAAACGTTGGCTGAAGAAAATGGAATTTTGTCCAGAACTGAAGTAAATTCGGTAGGGCATTATAACTGTGCATTGTGGCGAAAGTTCAGGAATTCTATGGTATGCAAGTACTTGTATTTAAAGTGAGTTGTGAGGGACCAGAAAATTTCAAATGTCAGTCAAAACCTGAGTCAAGAATCTTTCATTTAATTATTTATAAATTTATTAATTATTTATAAATATATTATTATTTATATATAACACACATTAATATTATTATTTATAAATTCAATCATGAAGTTTCACCACCACAAGAAATACTTAAATTACTGCTTCATCCAAAGAAACCGACGACCAGCAACGCAAAAAGTGTCTATTGCAGCAATCTATTACACACTGGTTCTTAAAATATTAGTATCTTTTAAGGTACTGAGATCCCACTTTGATTTTTTCTGGAATTATTATCAATACTCTAGTGCATTTATAAATTAGTTTTTTAATTTTTAGCTCGTCGAGTTTACAAAAATATTCAATTTTCAAAATTTCAGTTTTTGAAAAAAAATTGAAAATTCAAAAAATTAATTATTTTGCAAAATCTTAAAAATTAACATGTTTTTAAGTTTCGAATGGAATTTGAACGGAATTTTCTATAATTGGTGTTTTCAAATATATGATAGTTTTTAAGTTAGTGATGCGCGTCATTTTTAGCAAATTTCATTATACAATATTTCCGAAAATAATAAAGTTAGAAAAAAATAAAAATACACGTGTTCACTTATTTGATTCATATAACAAACAGAAAAAATTAGAAAAATAAATAAAATATGAAGGTCAAATTTTGGCCTTTTTTGTGCGATTTTGACTGTGGAATGGCTCATATTAGAATTACGTTTTCAAATTTTCCTTAGATTTTATAAAGATATTTACTTATTTCAAATATACTAATAATTTCTCCATGAATTTGCATAAGGTATCAGTACAAGTAGTATCTGTTCAATTTTATAACTCAAAAGCGCAAAATATCATTACAAAATCAATATTGGTGAGAAGTTATTCAAATTTAAGTAATGTATCTCTTGCAACAACAACACACAACAACAACAACAACACACAAAGAGTTAAAATTGTGTCTATAATTTTTGGCCAAACTACACTTTTTGTTGAAAGGTTTGTTGTGCAGAATGAAATTACTCCTAGAGTTAAATCTAGTGTTCTAAAATTTGATTAAGCAACTGAGGACAATTGAGGGTGCCAACAATAATTTTTATACAGGAAATTTAGATCAGATATCTCCCTGAGAGATATTAGGAATGGTAAATTGACACATCCCAATGTTAGAATACTCATGATGTGTCATGGAGATGATTATGCATTTTCTTTAATATTCTCTTTGTAGAATGTAAACATGTCATGGGGGTGACTTTAAGGACATTTTGTAGCCTTCATTATGGACCAGTAGGTACTACCCCTATGAATCACAGGCATTTTTGCTAAATCATTCGCAAAATTGCCATTCAATAACTAGTACAAAATCTACTTTATAGTAGTAGGTCTAGATAAAATTCTTTTTGAATTGAGCTCCACAAAACATGTGCATTGTGAAGTTTTGCTTCATCATTTGTTAAACAGATTAAGGGAAAGTGGATGAAAAATCTAATAAAGATAAGTGAGGAGTTTTTGAAGGGTATGTGTCAAAGGTCTCAACATGTATTATTTTCAAAGCTTTATGAAGTAAATAAAGAATATATTGTCACGTTTATTTACCTTTCCTTTGTTGTCATAGTAATATTTTGTTTTCTTGGCTACAGGAATTGGCTGATGTAAAGCATTCATATAACAAATTGAAGAAAGTTCTTCAGGATAAGTCAACCGAATTAGCTCATGCTGTTCGTAGAGCTGAGCAGTACGAAGCAGAAGTGAAGAGATTAAGAGGGCGAGTGGAGGAACTGAAAAGGGAATTGTCAGTTGCTGAAGACGAAGTGGATAGTGCTACTAATAATATTAGGTATGCTGATTTGTTTCTTTCTTTTTATTTTAGTTTAGTCATGGTTTCGTGATTGAAGAGCCTTCAGCAGGCTCTTTATTGCCCTGGTTTTGCATTATTCTGGTGTGCAAGGTGGAGATTGATTGGAACATGATGCTCAGAGGAGTTTTTTACATTCCTTGCATCTCTGGGTAACATGGTTTCCATTGTTGAGAGGCAGTTGCGTATGGGTGTTTTCTTTTAGTTCACCCTGTCTACTTCACTGTGCTGCAGAGTGAGTGATCTTTGGCTCTGCTTCTCAAATCATCGCAGGCATCAATCAGATCTCTTTTGAGTCATTTTCTCTGCATCTTTGGTGACTGAATGCTCTCATTTGGCAGCTTTTTAATCACTTCTATACATATTGTGTACTTGGCAGGAAGGCCTTGTTTAATTGGTGCTTGTATTTTGCAAACAATTTTTTGATGTTTTTGATGTCAATCTGTCCTGCTGGGTGGCGTTGAGAGCATTGTTGTACACTTGTGTCAACTTTTTATCTTTCTGTCAAATTGTGTCAATTTGTTTGCAGAACAACCCACCACCAGATTCATCCTTTGTTGCTCCATGGTATTGGGGCATTTTTTGCAGTGTCGGCGGGTGGTTGTTTCCTGTAAGATGGAGTAGGATGATTGTCAGTTCATTTTTTGCTTTATTTTCCATGACGAGGCTCAGGTCATGAGGCCTGCTGTTTCACCTGGCCATGCAAACACGCTCCTTTCACCATCTGGCAGAGACTGGAAATATCACTTGGACTACAAAAAAGGCGTTTTGAATTTAGCTCAGTCTTCTTTTAGACTTGAGGATCTTTTACATGCCGTAAATATACAAATGGGACAGCCGGCTTTATTTCCCTTCTGAAACAAAGGATTTTTTCACCCTTAAAAATTCATGGCTTTGATTAGGTTTGAACCCGCAAACTTGGATACAACAGTCCAGTACACTAACTGTTTACTGGTTTGGATTTAAATGTCCATTCTTCTATGTTCAAGCTTCACTATTTTTCCAAAAATTTAAAATAGAAAATTCTGTTTGGATTCTAATATTCTTCATTTTAACATCCAGATATTGTACTGTGAGTTTTATTTTTAACTCCTAGATATTAAATGTGCCAAGTAATGTTAAACTCTTACCAATTACTGCTGCCTTCCCGCACATGCCATTCTCGACCCTGTGTTGTAGATTGTATTGTCAGAAACATTATAGATGCTTATGTGCAGGGGGATAGTGAAATGAATAAAATATTCTGTCTGAACCTCCAACGGTGATACAGCTCAGATGATACAAAGTGTAATGATCATAGTTTTCACAGATGAGACAGTTTGCAAGTTAGAAGGCAACACATTCAGAACATACATTTAATACACTAATTACACTACACAAAAATTTATCTGGAAAAGAGGAAAAAAGCCATTCAGAATGGACATTGTCTGAGCCCCCTGAAAGAGAGGGCATAAAATGCAGGTAACACTGTTCATGAATGCTGAAAGTGGGAGATCATTCTCAATGAAGCCCAATATAGTAGATGCAAGAAAATCCCCTACTGAATCTTCCATGGTTCTCAATACATCACTGTTGTTTGGTGTACATAGTAGGTAACAAGAACAGTGTTACTGAAGCAAAGTTCCTCAGCTCGATAATAGGGAAATAATTAAAGTGTGCGGCTACTGTCAACACACAGATGCACTGCACAAACTTAACTTCCATTAGCATACGTGGAAATTAGCAATGGAAGCTCTACCTGTACACTTTATCTCTTTAACAGATATACTTAAACTTGCACACTGTGCATCAGGAAACTTATGAGACATGTGCTCGATGCCTGCACCTTGCTAGTTTTGTTGGAAACTATGGAAAGGGATACTTGTAAGCCAAAAGTTTAACGAGAACAGGATTATGCAACCTCAGTCTATATGGGTTCTGGCTGAGGCAAAATTCTGTCTTTAGTGACAGATGCAATCCTTGGATTATCCAGAGAGACTGGTTGGTGTGGTGGGAAGAAGTGATTTTTGCATTTTCTAAATTTTAGGGGTCATCCAT
>JAHLJT010006524.1:0-21061 GCA_031308135.1 Acheta domesticus
TTTCTTTTCAGTTGGGGCCGATTTGTGCTCTACCCCAAGGAAATGTGCAGACGCCGTTTGTTGCCCTCAGGTGAGGAAGAATTTAATTGCTTTTGTTGTTGTTGTTGGTAAATCTTCAGTTTATTACAGTAGTGTTTTCATTTTAAAGGTTCCAACTCAGGTGGTTTTGGGTTACGCTCTATCTGTATCACGATGAGAGAAATTCCTGACACCAAGATGCAGGAAGTTTGCCAAACAGTGTTTGTTGCTGCAAAGAAGTATCGGAGGTCCCAGGAACGGGTACGATCTTTCCAGGAAAACCTGCAGGGCGCCATAACAGCATCAAACAGCCGTGAATTTAAATGGCTTGAAAAAACACCTAAGCCCATTACGTACCAATTGTCTTGTGCCAGCTCCGTAACCATAAGAGACTGAAACGGTGAGTGTCGGTTCATTTTGATGAGCAGTGTTATCGCTGAGCCTTCTGAAGTCCTGTGGCTCTGGGTACAGATTGCTGGCAAGATTATTTTCTTGCCATCCGGTTGTAACTTTGCGCCGCCTTTTACAAAACATTCCAATGGCTGCCATTACAGCAATTTGTAAAGATTATTATATTTGTGAGTGTAAGCGCTTCAAATAACTTGAAATATAAGTATTTTTGAAAACTCAATTTTCTGGAAATGAGCTTCAATTTTGCATTTTAGTAGCGCTAAAACGGCATTTTCTCTTAAACGGCACATAATTTTTTAAAGAAAATTGCATTTATGACTAGGTTTTGTGTCTTTATATTCTAAAATTATTCCCATTCTACCAATAGGAAACCGAAAATTAAGAAAATGGCAAAAAAAGGTACTTTGGCAGTGATAGCAGCTGGCAAGGAGTATGTGACATTCGGAATAGCTAGCGAAGACCCAAAGAAATAGAAAACGAATATGGGAAAGTCAGTGCCATCCTGTAGAACTAGTTTATTATTAATTCATATAGTATGGTTAAATGTTCTGGCAACATTCATTCTCAATCTGTCATTAAATTTCATTTTGAATAATTAATTTTTTCTTTCTCCTTGTTCTCATTTGAGAGATTTTCAGAAAACTAACCACTCAGCTTGAACTTGCTTAACATTTCATGTATGACCTCTGAAAGTTTGCTTGTAACTGCCTAGTTATTGCTAATATGTCTTGACTCTGTATTGATGTTGCCAAGCTAATATCTTAGAAGAATATGTAAAAGTAATGTTGAACCAGTAATGTGTATGACAAAAGAAATGAATTCTTATGTGGATTGATTGTTCATACGAAGTTCAATTAAGAGTTAATTTAATTATATTTGTTGAATTGTTGTGTGATGATTGTTTTTATTGTAACTGGGGAAGTAATTAAATTTTACATTGATGGCTATTGGAAATCAGTTTTATTAACTCGGATGTAATAATTTGAATTTTGAAAAAAAGTGCTGAAATTTTGATTTTGTTAAATTCTCAGTAATAATGATTAAATGTGAAGCAAATTTACTTTTGCAAAAACTTGTGTACTCATTACTATTTCTGTAATTCAACACCATTGTTAGAAACTGTTTCTTAATCGGTTTATTTAGCCGTTTAAATTTTTTACAGCAAAAAATGTTTTGTAAAAGTGAAATAAATGTTTTACTAAATTTTGTTCAATGTAATATAATTTTTGTAATAAATGTTTTAACTAAAATTAAATAAATGTTCTACGTTCCCAGCCTTGCCATTTATGATTAAGAATTCTTCGTACCGATTTCCCAAAAATTCAGTATATTGGCCTAAGTAAAGAAAACCTAGAACGGGCTTCTCAAAGACCAGATGAAGCAGTTAATTACGATTAAGAATGAAGTTGCAGTTAATTTTCATATGGCTTTTAAGTGGAACCGCTAAAAAATAATTTAATTTTGAATTCCCGCTTAAGTGTTCACAGTAAGCGTGATTGGTACAAATAAAGTAGAAGTGTGAGAACAAGAGTGGGGGAAGGAGTGGGGAGTCGACGGTGCTGCGCCCGGTGGACGCATTCAACGTTTCCTCGGCCTCCCTCTTAGCATGGGAGTGGCCACTCTACGTGTGGGTTCTCTGTGGTTACATCCTTTGAATACTTCCCCGTCGACCGCTAGGATGCGCCAACGTCGGGAAGTGTGAAGGGCTGTCTGGCTTATTGTTGGTGGTGGGGGCTTTCTAGGAAATATCACGCGGGGGGGAACATGGCGGAGGGGAGTTGTTTCCACGGCGACGGCAGGCACTGGGCTCGGGCCGCCGTCGCCACAGCTGGCCTGCGTGGCCACTTGTGTCTCGGGAGAGCAAAATGTGGAGCCACGAACGTACACGAAGTCACCCGAGCGGAGTCGAGCGAGCCCATAGCGCGAGCCGAACGGACTTCCAAGGCGCAAATCTTCAATTCGAAATCTGTCAGAAATTTAATGTTTCTAATGTTAAGTGGTCGTTAACGCCATTAACAAGATTTGTTTGCCAACTTTCGTTTTAACGAATAATTCCAAACTAGTATTCACATTAGTTTCTTTATTTTAACTTTCTATAACTTAGTTATTTGGTAGGTGGTTTTTAATAAGTATTTAATATTCTCAATTTATTTCCGTCGGCTAGTTCAGGTTAGTATTATTTTGGTGCAAAGGAGTGCAGTGGTAATAAAAATACAGCTTTGTAAAGAAGAAAACGGCAGGAGATTGCAGTCACAAATGCCAGTGCTGAGGAAGTAGAAACTTTTTTAGTATCAGATGTCAAGCATTGTTCATTTTCAGCCAAAATCTCACCGGTCAAGCCATCAGCCAGTGCGAACATTGTTTCCAAGTTCACTGATGTTTTTCCTGCTGAACAGTGAAATATCCGAAGAAGAGAATTGCACTTGCATGTTACTTCACAAGTGTGTTTAGAAACATTTACTGAAAGGATGCGTGTGAGTGCTGTCTGTGGATCCTCAAATGTATGCATTGAAGTAAAACAATGAATGTAATTTGCTCTTCAGTTAGTGAACAAGCGTAATAATTGTGAACAATTGTTAAATAAAATTTCAAATAGCCATCGTCTACCCTAACATCATCTTGTAGTAGGCCACCACATGAAGTAAATAGAAAAATTGTGGATTCTTCTTTGCAAATAGGTAGGGGACATTCAGCAATGGAGCAGTTTCAATGGTAATTGGTTTACCATGAATGAATGTTTCAACTTACAATTATCATGTTCTCTCTGTTATTAAAAATAATGCAAAAATAAGAGGAAATTTTGAGACTTTCATATGTAGCCATACATAAAGCTTACATAGATGTTCTAGATTCAGTCAGTGATGAAGTTATAATTTTTTAGTATTGTATGATGGAACATGGCATAAACGAGGCACTACATGTCGTTATGTAATGGGAATTGTTATCGATATCTTGACTGGTCATGTGACTGATTTTCATGTTTTGTCAAAATACTGTGGCACTTATGAAAAGAACAAGAGCAAATTATGAGAAAAAAGCTGTGAATATAAAAAATGGAAAGAAATTCATGATTTAAGTGGAGAGTGTGTTAGTAATTTTAATGGATCTTCAAAAGCAATGGATGTAACTCATCATTTTAGATATACAACAATACTGTCAGATGGTGATGCAAAGACTTTCAATCACCATCTGAAACTAAACATTTATGGAGACAACTTTATTATTAGAAAAGAAGAATGTATAAAACATGTGATGTAAAGATTTAAAACAGGCTTACAAAAATAATACAAGAATAGAAAGTGGAGGGTGTTACACTTGGTAAAAAACAAGTGAATTTAAAGGATGACATAATTATTTGTCTTAGCAAATTATCACAATGCCATCCAGAAGAATATTCCAGATGTGCAGAAGATGAAGTCTGCAATACTTGCCACCTTATACCATGCAATGCCAACAGACTTGAAGCCATAGCATTTTAAATGCCCTAAAGAAGAAAATTCATGGTGCTTCTACAATCGAGCTCAAGGGAATGAAATTTCAAAACATGGCAAAAACAACAAGAAAACTGTAGTCTCCCAGTGTTATTTGTAAAATAATTCCTATGTATCAGAGGCTTGCAAAAAAATGAATTACTGGAATGTGTATATGGGAAAACACAGAATGCAAATGAATATTTTCATAGTTTTGTTTGGAGCAAGTGCCCAAAAGGAACATTTCTTTCCAGAAAAAAGATTGAAATTGTTGACATCAGCAGTGTCCCAGTTCAATATGGGATGTGAGGCTAGTGAAAGAGCATGCTTCAGGAATCAAAGTGACATCTCCTAAGAAAATAAAGATATTATGAGAGACAAACGTCGTCTCCACAAAAGTGAAATGGCATTGCAACTAGACTTTAAAAGTGCTTAAAAAAGCCAAGTCGATAAAAGAAGGAAAGGTTTGTCAAGTCAATAAAAGAAGTAAAGAAAAAAGATGAAGATGCAATGTATGCTTCTGGGCAATTTTAAAGAAAAATTTTATTAATAAACTGTAAATGCACTATCTTAATTTTCTTTTTCGCTTTCTCGGTAATTAATTTTCCTTACATTCTCCCATATCTAAAAAGTTCTAACTTTCACAATTTTCAATCAATTGAAGTAATAATGTAGGAACTTGTTAAGAGATTGTAGATTAATATAATTTTGGTAGTATTTTTTCCTTAACCCATTAGTGCATGTGATCCGATAAATCGGATGCTAAGAAAAGCGTCAATAATGCCTGTGATTGGAGACTTATCTGTTGTGAGATATACAAGAATCATCTTTCGCATTGTTGGAAAGTCATAAATTAAATGTATATGCTGCAACTTTCAGAAGTTTTAGATTTATAGCCATCAGAGTGCAAGATGACGCATTACAGTCTTGTTGTTTCACGTAGCTAGTAAGTTTTCATATAATTATAATATCTAACCTTCATTGATACGAAAAAATTTTGTACGAAATGAAATAATGAAGGTTTGTGTTTCCATTTGAATTGGTATTCTAAGAAAATCTTATATATTATTTCTCGAAGGGATGTTTGGTCTTTTCAATAAATTGGGCGACATACGAAACCGATCTGTATAAAGAAGCAATGGATTGAAAAATCATGTTTCCTTTCACCTGCACATGTGATATTCGTATTGAAAAAGGGCGTAAAAATACCTAAATATTAAAAAAAGTAGTAATTCGGGATCTGTAATATCTGATTGCCGCGCGATCTATCGGAAGAAAATTACACTTGGACGGTGGCGGGAAATGCAATCTCAAGCATTTTTGTTTGTTTCAATTTAGTGTAGGTTGTGTAAGCACGTGAACGTGATTTTCTACATTGAATAGAAATCTTGAAATATGAGAGGTTAGTGATCTTAGTGAGGTTAGGTTGTTTATAATGCTGGAATACAAAAAAAGAATTTAAGCAGAAAACAGTTTGGTTATTTGACTAACCGTGCGATTTAATCGCACGGGATCTCACTAGTAATTATAAATTACTAAACTATTTCAAATTAATTTTCGTGATTCGAAATATCGGAGGGGACACCTATCATTGCAATACAGTATTTCAGAATGGCTATGTCTTTTCTCTCTATATTTCAAGCAACTGCTTCTAAATGAAAAAAGTATTGTTTGCTTATCTGTAACTGGAATTTTGAGTATGTTGAAAGAAGAACACACAAAAGGTGCCAACAATTGCGAGCAATGATTTTCACTCTTCTGCAGAAATTATGCATATTAGACGGAAAGCTCGCCTCGCTCGACTCCGCTCGGGTGTCTTCGTGGACATTCGTGGCTCCGCACTTTGCTCTCCCGAGACACAAGCCTGCCTGGCCCCGCAGACCCGGATTACCGCGCTCGCCCCGCCGACTGGAACGGAAACCTCACTATTTGCCTCTACGAAGCTGTGAATGGGTTTGCAGCGTGATCGCCGTTCAGGACAAGCCGCACTGGCAAAGTCTTTGGCCTGCCTTTCAAAGACAAAGAGTTGTTCCTAAGATGTAAAGGAGTGGACCAAAGGTGGTTAAATAACGGAAATAGGGGAGGGGTCTCTCATAGAACCTACCGCCTTCAGAATAGGAAATCGGCTAGAGATGCCATTCATCATAAAATCAGTATTTACTCATTTTCTATAGAAACGAAAGATTTCAATATGTCACTTGAAAACTCTTAAATAAATTAACCAATAAAAAAAATTAAAATTCAGCTTACAGGAACAGTTTTTGTATGGAAACATCTAGTCTGCTGCACAATATACCGCCTCCCCCCCACACACACACAGAAAAATGTTGTTTGTGACACTAATAGATGTCGGTGCAAAAATGTATTATTGTTGCAGACCAAATCAATTAACTACCTTTATTTATTGAACATCAAATTCAGTTGTGGGGGAATGAGGTTGTGAGAGAGAGAGCAGCGGACTTTTTTTTGTATTCCGGGAATATCCTGTTCTCCTTCCCCCAACACCTTCAATAGTTCAACTTATTTAGAGGGATTCGAAGGACCAGCTTTGGACAGGTTGCATCTGTTGTCTGTGATTACTGCTATTGTACTTTAAGGAATTTAAATTTGTGAGTGACATAAAACACATATATTAAATTCAAGCATAATAGGCAAGTAAGAGATACATTGTTTGATCAACATTTGCACAGTTACACATGCGGACATTTTCTTCCGCTCGCGTCAGGGGACACGAGGCAGAAAGGCTCGCCATAAAGAAGCTGTCATAGTCTGGCGCTCGCCAGAAACACCATCACATAACATGTGGCACAGGCAGCATTTCAGGCAGCGTTGATGGATTCCCCTCGCGTTAGGCAACACAAGGGAGAGGCTCGTATGAAGAGATTGCAGCTTACTGTTGCTAAACGCTGCACTTTGAACTGAATACGTAGCACGTGTCAAAACAACGTTCTGCGAGCATTTCACAGACTAGACCTTAAACTGAACATGTAGCACATGTCGAAAACAACGTTCTACGATCATTGCATTCACGAGGCTTGCTGCCACGAGGCTGAGAGCAGACTGCACTTTAAAACTGAATACGTAGCACGTGTCGAAAACAACGTTCACGAGGCTTGCATTCACGAGGCTTACTGCCAGGAGGCTCACACAAGACTGAACTTTAAACTGAACATGTAGCACATGTCGAAAACAACGTTCTACGTTTGCATTCACGAGGCTTACTGCCAGGAGGCTCACACAAGACTGAACTTTAAACTCGACATGTGCTACATGTTCAATGTGTGTGACCTGCTGTGGGGAGAAGTGTATTGTGTGCAGGTTTTTTTGAAATTCTGGGATACCTACTAAAATGTGCATTTTTGGCAAGACTTGATAAGAAAGTTCCTCCACGGTAATTAAAACTATTTGCAAAGGCAAATCAGCTATTCATTTTGACTGTCCCTTTGCGTGAAGAAATCGAGGACGCCCTGCCCTTATAATTTGGATCTGCCGTAATAATACGGAGAACGACAAATTGAATATTTCCAGATATCAGAAACACTGTTCAAAATATCAATAATCATGAGGGAGTAAATCATGAAAATCCGAGGGAGTATGTGCTGTTGTAGCACCACTAGTTTCCATACAAGATACTGGACTATGGGAAAAATCAAAATGAGTATGTAATTGGTCTGTTGAAATATTAACTTATTAAATATTACAAGCGCACCCGTGCGAGAACTCTCGCATGTTAAAACCCACCCTTTCTCTATACATTTGTCTATGCTTTCAATTAAGAAGGAAAGTTGTTCATGAAAAATGTTAATTTTTTTAATGTATAAATGTAACTTCTAATGTACTTGGAGAATATCAAACAAAAATAACAATACAATTGATGTTGGAAACTAATTTTCAATTAAAGTTTATTCAGCATTATAGAGAGATGTTCTCGGAACAATTCATTAAAAACAACTTTGAACAAATTATTCACTCCTCCTTGAGAGTTAACTTTTTGCTTTCCTTGATAGTCACAAACATAATAGAAAAGGTTTTTACCCTTCAGAAAGCAAAGCAAAGTTAAGTAGTGCGTAATACCGATCGAGCAAGTACAACCTTACTCTTTGCAATATTATTTGAATTTCCTTGATTTGTATGAGGAACAGAGGGGGTTTTAGAGAGTTCAGGGTGCCAACTTGCTAGGGTGCAAAAATAGAAAAATTATTTGTGTGAGACCAAAACATACATGGAATAAAGAAATGATCCAAATTTTAAAAGGAAAAAATTACAAGAGAAATAATGAAAATATACAGTGTGTCCGGGGAGGAAACGTTGAAATTTCGAAAATAAGCTCTTAAGACAATTCTAAGCATATTTTGTCTAATAAATTACTTGGATATTCTGAGTGGTTGAGCCGCAATAAGCACTCAAAAAGTGGTTTGAAAAATTGATTTCTAGGCACAAATTTGCATTATAGAAGCATAGAAACACTCCAGAAACATAAAAGTTGTTTATTATTTACAAAAAAAATGAATATATTTGTTCAGAAAGAAGAATTAAGCAAGAAATAAAAAAGCAACCAATTTACACAATTCGACTGCTCTCTTATTTCTCACTTAATTTTTCTGTCTGAGCTAATATATTCATTTCTTTTGTAAATAATAAACAATTTACATATTTCTGGAGTGTTTCTATGCTTCCGTAATACAAATTTTTGCCTGGAATTCATTTTTTCAAACCACATTTTGAGTGCTCATTTCGGCCCAACCATTCGGAATATCCACGTAGTTTATTAGACAAAATATGCTTAGAATTGTCGAGCTTCGAGCTTATTTTCGAAGTTTGGACGTTTCCTCCCCGGACACCCGGTATAGATAAGTGGAAAAAGAACAACACAATAGTTCCTTACACAGATGTCGAGTTTATAAATTTTTTAACATAATGAGTGGTCGATGTATTTGAAAAAGCGCTGGATGCAGGAAAATGTATTTTATACACAATAACCTGTGAATAAATAAATAAACTGAACCGTGGTCATTTGAACCAGCCCGTGAGTCCTGTGCCCAGGAAGTTGCCTAGGTTGCAAGCGACGCTCTCTCGTTACTTCGGCACATTGTGTCACATATCACACTTCTGAGAAAAAATAATTTCTTAGAATGGTAAACCTCTTTTATACAGTTCCTTTATTTGTTCTGATTCTACTTGTATTTATTTCCTCTTGTTGATAATTATTATTCGAATAATGGAATTATTTTGAAATATTTGCAGCACTTTTCATTAATATGCATTTATTCATTTTAATTAACTGTGAGAATTCAGCTAAGGTGAAAATAGTAGAGGCAGGCCCTTTAAGTTACTACAATAGATATAACAATGTTTGGAGTCGGCGCCGTGCCCGAGATCGCTAAGGACGTAGTGCCGTAGTGATCTCGTACCGAGGGGTCGCGAGTTCGAGTCCCACCTCGAGCATGGCTGTATGTGTTAGTCCCTTCACCCCCTATCCTCACCATATCGTTTCATCCTCATACCATAAGGTGAAATCCAATAATGGTCGCTAATGACCTAGTCGTTGATGCGACCTGAAATAATAAGAAGTTTGGAGATCACCACTTCGAAAAATGTGTGCCTTTGGTACGACTGTCTTTAGAGTGACCATATTCTTTCCGTCATTTCCTGATATATTCATAGAGGGTTGACACCTTCCAGAAATTGTTTTGTTAGCCTCGCTGTTGACCCTGGGTAATATATACGTTTTGAAAAGAAATTGAATTAAATCCACGGTATTATATATGAAACTGGGTTTCCTGATCATCGAAAAAATAAGATTGAATTTTTGTGACAAAATATTGAATTATTACATAAAAAGTACTTTTTGGCAGCACGTAAAATTTTCCCGACCGCCGGCTTCGGATCAATATTGACAGTAATGCTAGATGTAAACCGGCCGGGAGACAAAGAAAATCCACAATTACCAGTCTTCCACAACAAATCGATTTGTATGAAATTCCGCATGTACAATTGAAGTAAATGCTTACGAACAAAACAATTATGTCAATTACAACAAGAGGTGCACAAATTTCTCTCATTATTGAAAATAGTCACATAATAATGAAATATATAATTATTTTTAGTATAACAACTAATTTTTAACTTGAAAAAGGCCAAATCAACCAATTTCAATGAAGTGACTGTGGTGATGTTTGTATTAACATAAGAAATTATCACATTTTATACAAGCATATTTTGGGCGACAATTTTTTTCCTTGTAGCAGACTGACACATTTTTCTTTTTATACTGTGTGGTTCCATAGGAACGTATTTTCATTTTTGTTGTCTGGATTTAGTTCGCATTTGTTGAATTTCTCCTGGAAGACTATTAATTGTGGATCTTTGAATTTCTTTGAGTAACAAACCATGGAGTTACCAGCATTTTGGAGATCACCATATTCACTCATATTGAGAACTATATACGTCGTGCAGAGAGAATATTCCGTTCACACACGAACACAAGAATCAAGCCCGAAAGATTTGGCGTGAGAAGAATGCAACGCAACGGCACCGAGAAATTCTGCGAACAGTATGTGGCGCCTTTTGGCGCGTGGTGTCTGGCAATCCCACGCGTCGCGCGCGGTCAGAAAGACGAGCTACGTGACCTATCGTCATCCGGCTTATCTTGGGGTAACCTCACCAGCGAATGCAGAATCGTTCAACATTGGATGTCACCAGAACTCATAATCTTACACCTAGGGCTCAGCGAGATATTGAGTTCTTAAAATGCAATGGGTCTACTAGACCCATGCGCGCCTAACGTAGGGTTAATAAAAGAAATGCATTTGTTAGTTCTACATTTAAAAAATTGAAGAAAATGAAAGAAAAAATTGGAGCCATTTCTGAGAAGATAATTGCTTGAAATTTCAAAATTGCCTATGTTTCACGCAAAATTACACAAAAATACTCATGTTTTCGAAAGATTGAACGTTACCTCATTTGAAGATATGTTTCCGATGAACACGTTTCAATAAGAAAATAAATTTTCTTCTTAATTGTAGTTGTAGGAAGACGCCTAAAAATATTGATTTTGCAATTTTCGAAAATTTGGGATTTTTAAAGAAAATTAAGATCTTCTCCATTAGACCTTGACCAAAACATTTGACGGCATTTTTAGAAATTAAAAAAATAATTCCAGGGGATTTAGGTAAAATACCCTCAAAATTGCAATATATTGTGATATACCAAAACGGGACATGGTTTATTCATAATATTAGTTGTATACGGGGCGACTAAATGGACTTGTAAAATGGCGATATCCGGCCCTAGTAACGCCAGCGCAGAGGGTTGCTATGGTGCAGGGCAGGTAAATAAACTAGCTGCAAGCCTCGTAGGTGCCGGAACGCTGGCTAGATCGATATAATAAAGAATATGTGATTGGTCGAAAAACGTATGACGGACAAAGGTGCGGCTACATGGGGTTGTAAGAAATGAGCGGGTTGGCGGGGGGCAATTAGACTTTCTGGTGTTTACCGCCGTGTTTTGGAAAAATAGAACGTGGGACGCTACCGACCCATCAAGGGTTGCAAAATACAGAAAAACATTCATTCGGACTTGGAGCTTCGTTGAGTGCAGATCGTTACAGTCTGACTCAGAGTGGTGGAGTGTAGGTCGTGAACTCGGCTCTTGAGTTTCGTGGAGTGCAAATAGTGTGCGGACCTTGTAGTTGAAAGTGAGACTTATACATTTTCGTGCGAAAAGTAACAGTCGTCATCGGACTTAGAAATTATTTGCCGGAGTACATCCGCGGACTTGGGCAGTTTTGGGTGTTCACCGGACGATAGTTCGAACATTAGTATTTTATTAAACTCGTGTGAAAGATTATAAACCTAAAGCGTCGGAAAGAACTTAGCTAGATTTTATGCAGTGTGGACTGGATACTTCAGCAACCGCGCAAGATCAGAAGACAGAAGAGCGACTCGGATTCATCGGCCAAGTGAGAAGCGTCTTCGGAACGAGCGGGTCGGCAAGACGGTAACATATACTGCAGTATATTAAAATAATATCTTTTAAAAGGGGTCATGGCCATTAAGTAATCTGTTAAAATTAACATTGAATAAATTGTTAAATTTTGTTCTTTGGAAAAAGAAAAGAGTCTGTTCATTTGTCAATCATAAGCTTCTAATTAGTTGGAAGCAGAGAATTTCCATATTTCAGATTCCACGCCAGGCTGTACAGTCGGCAGATCAGGTAATCGGCTATCTTAGCGATAGCGAATACATGTAATCCGAATCCATCGGCCCAAGCTAGCTGGATGCCCATATAATTTTGACAGAATTAAATAGGGAAAAGTTAGTATTAGTTTATGTCACCTGTTCCTGGCGCCCACATCTTTCTATAAATTCGGAACAGGGCAAACTCACGACAACGTATTACGAAGTGAAGGATGAAGGTATATTTCAATATAATATAATACATTACAATAAAAATATCCATATTTTCTTGTGGATATGTGTTGTGAGTTGGAGTTTCATTCGTATTTATGAACGGTGATTTTGCTCCCTGCATTATAACATTCAACTTGAATTATTTGATCAAAAAATGTTTATTATTAATATTATTATTTCAAATTTATATATCTAATATTGTACTATCTTTTTGTTATTTTATGTGTAATTTTTATGTATTACAGTTTATACCGGATGATGGGGCCACAATGTGCCTGCTAATCGGGTAATACAATAATTTAAATGTCAAAAATATTGAGGTGTAACAAAGGAAAAATAACAATTAACATATAAGTTTCAAATGCAAGGGGCCACGACAACAGCCAGATCGATTGGGGACATCAACGTTGATGAAAATCTTGCTTACGGTTTATCGTTATTTACAGACAGACGGACGGACGTGACGACAGATTTGCCGTCAATCGATTTTACTGTCTCAAGGACCCACAATACATGAATTCTGATTACACAACATGTTAGAGAAATTAATTTACTATTTATAGGGACAAGATTTATCCACTTTTTCATTACCAGGCCCGACAACAAGAGTTTCTGCCGAAAATTCCCCGTTTTTCTCCCCCGCAGCATTACAATACTTTCTTTATACTGCGTAAGCAGTAGCGAGAAAGTGAAAATAGTTCAAATATATATATATATATATATATATATATATATATATATTTACATTTTCTTCCCCAAGACATAGTGAACTTACTTCTCTGGTCGAAAATTAATATAGCGTATACTCCGTTCTACTTAAACTCCTTGGGAGAAACCTCGCTTGTATGTCGTCCGTAAGCATTCGCAAACTGTACTGCGATAGTTGTTCACTCCGGGAGTGCTTGTCGTCCTACTTTGATTTTTTTGTGGTTGTTAATTACTTTAATTGAATGGGGATTTTTGTGGTTTAAAAGTGAAGTTTTTTGTAAGAATTGAATTATTTGGAATCTAGTTTCTGTTTATAGTTGTAATTTTAAAGAGGGATTTTGGACTTTGCATATATGCAAAGGTGCACGTAAATTTGTATTGAGCCTCCAGTGGTCGCGGTGTTGTACGGAGAACACTCAATGAGATTGTTGCTCTTGGCCAACCTTTCGAGAAGATATCTTTCGTGAGATCATTCTATTCTTGTCTTATCTCTTCCACTGAAATCTGGAAGCCTGGCCGCTTCCTTGTTGCCAACAATGTACGTTTTTGCCAGATGATAAGTAAATGTTATAAGGAGTACAAAGCTTTTGTGGCAAGTATAAAGCTCGAGAAGTTGTATTATATATCGTGCCGCGACATCAGGAGTGTTTTTGGAGATTACGTATTGTGTTCGAATTTATTTGATTTTTACTAATTTTCATGATGTAAAACATGTAATCATGAAAAATAGTAAAAATCAAATAAATTATATGTATGTATATATACATACATATAATTATATATAATTATATACATATAATTATATTATATATAATAAATGATTGAATAGATAAAATATAATATGATAACGAATAAAATTACTATGGGTTATTATTATACACTTTTCTGCAAGCACTTTTTTGTACGTGTCATATTCACTATTCCACAATATTGCTGCATGCAAAGGCAAAATGTATAACTTAACGCGCATCTTTGCATATATGCAAAGAAGCAAAAAATTTCAATTTTACGACACAGATGTAAATTAGAATTTTTTATCTATTTTTCCCAATATCTCCACAATCCAAATTATTCCCCAAAAAAGTTTGACCTTAAAAGAAAAAATCGTGCAACGAAGGGTTAATATATTTTTCAATTATTGATGTCCCTGTTGGTGAGAAGTAAAACGGAAATTATGTTAATTTAATATAGATTACGATAATTTATATTCAGTCCCTATTTAATAAATTAATTTAACATAGATTACGATAATTTATATTCAGTCCCTGATTAATAAATGCTTGAGCAACGCAGGACACTTCACCACTATATGATAAATAATATTGTTTTTAAAAAGCTTTGCAATGAATGGATAACAGAAGTGCTCGCATGATTATAATAATTATGGTCACAGGATCACGTCATTGTTGGGATGCAGTTAATTGGGAGAGTGTAGGCGGAAGGTCCCGCGTGCTCACGCTTAGGGCAACAGCCCACCATGTGCTCCCTAAATGTAAATGCCGTAGAAAGATTTTGTGGCAGTAATAGTTTCAATAATTTGAAAATACCGCCAGTGAATGGTGGAGGGGTGAAATCGGTAGGGGGGGCAGAGTCGCGACCTATGCGCACTCTACTCGGTTACCACATTTTACGGAACTAAGATGCGACGGTGGTGCCATCTCTGAATGAGTTACCTTAAAAGCATAACCTCACCGCTGCTGGCAGTGAGCTGTCTATACATCCATAGTCTATGACCAAAGTTCGAAAGTCGTGCGCCCCAAGAGAAGAGAAGTGTCAGAATTTAACGAAAGAGTTCGCTAGATTTCAAAACAGGTGAAACGATCTCTTGCATCTGGAGAAAGCTCTTTTTTTTTCGGAAGAAGCGAGCAAGTCAAATGAGAAGAAGCGCACAGTGCCGCATGTGCTGAATACTTCCAGAAGCGAGAGAAAAACTCTTCACTGAAAAACAGGAAAGGTAATTATTTCATTATCAAAATAAAGAATTCATTTAAAGGAATTGGCACAATGTAAATTTCACGAAATAATCTGAAAGTAGGAGCACGTGCTTGTTATGCAGTAGTGAAACTCATACTGGGATGTTCTCTTTTCTTTCAGATTTTTTGATATATTATCATTCTTCATTACCGTACGTTAGTTTCTCTTATTTACGGTATATAATTAAGACAATACTAGAAGGAGATATTTGGTACGAGAGAACACGCAAAGAAGTGTTGGGCACCCGGCTCCGTATTCCCATGAACGTGGAAAAAAGCAACCGACGTCCAAGCAAGTTGGCGGTCACGGAGCGATCGCGAGGACGACGAAGTACTTCAGGGTGATTTTCAAGCATCCGACTTCTCTTCAAGCTGCGATTGTATTCAAGTAAGAGTGTAGCAGGAAGAACTTCGTTATTTGAACTCTAGTCAAAGCCAAGTAACGTTATCAAGAAGTTCAAGTAAGACGTAGCATTGATTACAAGTTCCGAATTATTCAGGGATATGAAACAATCTTTCTTTACGAAACTGGGCTAATTTATCGAAATTGATTGTAAATTAATACAGTTGACTCTGTAACCGCTAAAGCCATTTACAGCAAGAAAATATCAGTTTTTTTCTTCGTAAACGCGTTCTGTTATTTTTGAGATCTAGTAGTTTCAACGTTAACCAGGAGAGAACGCCAGGCGACGTACGTAGTTTCAAAATAAGTCACCAGGAGCGCTTATCACTAGTACTAGAAGCGTGATAGCGAAATCGGTCAGCGGAACGACGCGATCGACCAATGGGAATAAAGCAAACGAATATCGGAGAATTTAGAGCAAGAAGAGACCAACTCGGCCATTTTACTAAAAATCAGCGGAACGAGAAGGTACTCTGGACAAACTTCTGGAACAACGGACCACGCCAGTTCAAGATTTCGTCAGTACACAAGCTTTTAGAAAAGGTAACTCATCTTATTATAATGATAATTTATTCATGAGAGGGAATGAATAAAATGCATGAAACGTGAATAATTTTTAAAAGAAGAATAATTAACAAGATTGATGCTATGAATTGAAACGAAAAAAAAAATGTGACGAGTAGCTAATTGAAATAGAAATGTTACAAGCAATGTGTGATTTATTGCAGCTTTTTGTATAAGAATACTTGAACCAGCTCGAATGAAATTCGATCATCGGACGCTACTGCAACGCCGACGCCAACGACGCGAGCCCCGAGGAGAACAGTGCAGTCAACGGGAATTTTTCATGTTCGAGTTCCTTTCCGGACGACCCTGAAAAACTTCAAGGCTTCGCACGTCGCGGGAGACATCGTGAGTTCGGCTTACCCTTTTCAAGTTAGCGGCAGAAACGTCGGCCAGTTGTAGAACGATTTTAGTAGCAAATTTTACTAGATGGTTAACTGTAATATTGCTTGACTTTAGACATGAGTTTTTGAATACATATCCGTGTGCCAAATCGAATTACAGTTTCGTTACTGGACGCAGATATTTAATAAGTGTTACTGGAAAATAAATTCCGATGTAAAGATAGACAATTATTCGATCGATTGACATATTGTGTCGGATGCAAAGTTTAACTGTGTAGCATTTAACTTAACATTTTTTTGAAGTCAGAGATCTCATAAGAGTAAATTAACGTAATTTTTTGCTTAGAGTTGATAAGATTAGATATTGTAATACCAATAACAGTTATGCATTCTAGGTGAATCAAGTGAATTTATTAGAACAATTAGAAGATTGATATTTTTTTTGGTGTATAGCACATGGTATTGATATTATCGATTTATGTTATATATGAATGGGAATTATTTACAACATTTTGAGTGTGTATTATTGTATGTGTATTTCAGGAAATGTGTGTAGAGATAATCGTGTATTAGTAACGTATTGGAATTACGATTCTTGAACCCATTCTTTTGAATTTAATTGGAAGATTTCCAGGCTTTATTTGCAATTAGATTTTTCTTATATTTTGTAACAATTTTTGGGTTTTTTATACCAGATTTAAACAGGACATTAATAGTCAATTCATGTTATGTTGATGTACTAATTTTCTGTACAGAATATATATTGTTTGTTGTTATTTTCGTAAAACATACGACAAAAGTGTTCTTAATCTAATCCCAGTGTACTAAATCTTGAACCCTTTCCCTTGGAAAGAAAGTCTGCTAGGACCTTCTTATATGAGTGCGTTGTGGCTTAACTTTATTAAAGCCACAATAACGAGTAACAAGGGAGAATTACTCGAGTCACCCGTCTCCTCCCATACGCGAGGTAATTTTACCCCAATTGTTGGACCAGGCGCTAGGTGGTTGGTTACTGCCTCACCTTTCATGCCACCACCCAACATTGGGGGGGAGACAAAAAGGCAAAGGTGGTGACAACTCATGAATGTGGAAATGTAATGATCAGGTTGTATTAAGTAAAACACTTTGTTTTTCAATGAAAGATATGAAGGTCAAATAGTAATTGTAGATAGTACTAAAGAAAATGTATAAGATTAATGAGAGGTGATCTTATTTAAAAGTATTGCTTCTTGGTATTTATTATTCATATTTAATAGATGGAATTATCTCAAAGGTTTTTTAAAATGTACAAGAAATTGTAACGTCATTTATCGTTATAATCAAAGAGGTACAATAGTGGATTTGTATACTACAGTGATTGAAAGTATACATATTAGATACAAGAGTTTGTTTTGTGTTTCTTTACAGGAAATATTTCATTTTGTGTGTTTTGTGTATGGTAGTGGGAGAATTTATTGAGATTATAATATATTTTTAAAAGAAAGTTATTTAATTTGAATGACAGTGGTGAGAACCCATATTTCTGAGTCCCATAGAAAATTGCGTATGGTCAACTATCACATCTGGTAAACCGACTGAGCTGATTTATGGTAAGGTGGATCTAACCTACTCCTCCGTTGATTGGTCATAAGAGAGCGGTGAACTCCGATACTGTGACACCGATCTCTATGTAAGTTGGCACATTGTGTATTTTCACGGAAAAGGTTTTTATGTTGTACATTTTGTTGTAACTCCACTAGATGGCGCTGCAGCACATGATGGAGCTTCATTTTAAATCAATTTCCATTAAAACTGTGATCCACCTGAGCTTCATTGTTGCTGGGCATTGCCGTGTGCTGCAGGGCATGTCCGAGGAAAACCTGAAGGACAAGGAATCAGAGAGGCAGAGACAAGGAATCAGAGAGACAGAAAGAGGCAGTAACAGAGTCAGGGAGAGAGACAGACAGGGAGATAGAGAGAGGCAGAGAGATGCAGGGAGACAGAGAGAGTCAGAGTGAGAGAGACAGAGAGAGAAGAGTCAGAGAGAGAGCGAGAAAGTCAGAGAGAGAGAGACAGAGGCATAGGCAGTTAGACAATGAAAGATAGAGACAGACAGAGATGCCGAGTGTGTCAGAGGGAGATATAGAGAGACGGACAAGAAGGTAGAGAAACAGAGAGTGAAAGATACAGAAAGAGACAGTCACATAAATACAGTGATAGAGACAGAAATAGAGTTAGAGAGAGGGAGAGTGAAACGGAGGTAGAGAGAGAGAAAGAGGGTCAGAGAGAGCGGGACGATGACTGCTGGGTTCAGATACTATAAAATAATAATAAAAGGCGTATCAGGTGTCCATTTAATGATCATTGTCTATTTAATTGTCAGGTCTCATCTAGTTAGTTACTATTTTATTTCAATTTTTTTCAGAATCAAGAAAATCCATGGCGCCATGGAAGGAGTTATTGGCTGCCTGTCTGTTGCTTACATCTGATCATGAGCACAAGGAAAAAATTGCGACGTTAGCGAGAACTGCTGCTGAGGCCGTTTTCAATGGCTTCGATGGCGTCCAGTGCTTTGCTGTGTTCACTCAAGAGTCCGACGTAGACACGCTCCTCTTCCTGAAGTATCTATCGCAACACATTCACTCCAGTTTCGTGATGGAACTCGAAGAACAGAGACGCGATTGCCCTGGATTAATGATAATTGGGAAAGACGCCTTTCCTGTACTTACCATATTTTTGAGAAATATGCATCGAATTCCCACAAAATCTTCAGACGCTGATAGTACGCAGACGTTAACAAAAAAATACACTCCATTATTGCTAGTGAGTTTTGTACTATTTATTATTCAACCATTACTTACATAGTATTGTAATGCTGCTGCTAAAACTGCGATTTGGACACAAAAACTCGTTTTGTAGGCCTGCCATACTAAAAAATTGACAGTTCGTGTTCCTTTATGAAATAAATCATTTTGTCTAACCTTTTAAGCTGTTAGAACACTTATTTTTTGAACCCTTATTACCAAGAAATTGGTTTTCGGCCATACGCGTCTGTGTCTGTGTCCTAGAGGGGGAAATATGGTCGCAAGGCCTGAGGATCTTGGTGAAGTTGGAGATGTCCACCTGATCCCGAGTTTTGCAGCGGTACTCACGTCGATAGCCTCAAGGTGGGCCTATTGAGAAGGCGGTGCTAAGCTCCGTGTTGCCTGTTTCGCCTGGTGACCCATCAGAAGTCGCCCTACCAGCCGAACTTTGGGCAGGATCGGGCAAGGAACTTGCTTCCTCATCCACATATAAAAGTCCGACGGGCAGCTTAGATGCCGGCGATTCTCAGGTCGATAACTTGAAAGCGGAGGAAGTGAGGAGCGGTTTGAGGGCTTCTAGCCAACCGGGCCTCTGTCCGGGCGGCCCTCAGATGGACTCTTCGTTTCGACGTGGTGTTTACTCATAGGTCATTGAGGAGGAATTCGCCCCGTTAAGTGGTGCTTGATTCGACTCCGGTGCTAGCTTGGAAAGCTTCTTGCTCTTCGTCCAGCATTCCTTGATTATCCGGGAAATAGTCCAGATGTGAATGTAACATAATCACTTTTAAGCTCATTTTTCAGCCTAAATCTTTGAAGGAAACAAACATTCTATCCATGATTTCAATCCGATGATTTCCATGCCGATATTCTGCAGTGCACATAGCATCTTCAAAATTATCATCAGATATAAGCTTCCAGATCTGGATCTGTGAAAATACTCTCTCTGATTCTGGCATTACTGATGCCATGGAATCGAGGTACTGAAAGCATTTACCTCTATTGTTTAGGCCTTTAACAAATTGTTTCATTAGTCCAAGTTTGATACGGGGGGAGGTAAAGTATGACGGACTTGTCAACAAGAACTTTAATGTTTTTCTAATCTACAATCCATTGTCTACGTGGCCATTATTTTTGAGTTCAGTGGTGTAACCTTGCTTCACTGTCCCACTCACACAGAAAGCAGGGATAATTTGTGTAACCTGCGTATTTGTAAAACCTAATAGAATACCTACAACTCTAAAATCACTACAGGCTTTCCTCTTATGTTCCTGTACTTCAGTTTACACATCATCTCAGGATTTCCATGTTTCTCACGTAATAACAGAATAAGCAATGGGAAAGTAAGAAAGTTTATTTTCATTACGACGCACTTCAAACTACGCTTGGACGCATCGATAAAAAGTCTCCGATGTACGAGAACGATGTACGTATAGGGTCGTACTGTGGTAATTCCAGTTACAATACAGCCTCCGGGATATTGTTGCAGTAACCAAAGTTCCCTCTTCAGAAAAGAAGTGTGTTAAGTCGTGTTCGCAATATCTGTACCAATAGTACGTCGTTCCTGGTACATGTTTCTTTCGCGAAATGTCGACCAGAGTATCTCAGCGGATTTCTTTGTAAGTCAAAAATCTGGAACAAAATCATTTAATGCACTTTACTTGAATATTGTTGGTTCCTTTCAATATCTTCAATTGAGAAATCTCAGTGAGAGATAGGATCGGCCATTTCAGCGTTAAATGGATTCAGAGTAGGGATAGTTTTGTGAATTTACCGGACGCTGTGTCAGGTACATCAGAATCATGAGGAACCAAGAGAAAAATTGCTGATGGAGTTCTTTTTTGAATACACAATAATATTTTTGTTGTTGCTGTTAAATCCCTTCTCATTCATAAAACAGAAGTAGCAGTTATAACAGTAGTCTGTATGTGTACTGTGATAGTACTGTGGTACTGTGATAGTAAGGTGGCAATGAACCA
>JAHLJT010006526.1:0-39844 GCA_031308135.1 Acheta domesticus
GGGGTATCCCGTGATGCGACAGTAGCAGCACGGGACTGGGTGACGGAAACACCGCCGACACGCCTTGATCAAGGGGTCCTGTTGCATGACGGCAGGCAAGGTGTCGGACCACAAAGTCGACTCCAACGCCATCACGTCATTAAAATGTACTTCGGAAGCGTGCGAGTTGATTCGCCGTCATGCCGAAAAGGGTGCGGTGATGGTTGCCCACCACCACAGCAGAAAGCCGTCATCTGTGTATTGTTACCTACGACATGCAAGCCAGGCGGTGCAGCACACACACACAACACACACACGATGTAGACAAAGGCGTACACATACCACTGAGGGAAGTCGCACTCCCGACGGCGGCGAACATTGCCGGACAATCCGGACGAAGGGCGGAGGACCGTCCGCAAACGTCATTGCCCGGCGGTACAGTGCTTCGGGGCAATGACGCGCGACAGCACAGGCACAGGCCACTGCTGGGACGCGACGGGGCGTGGGTGCCCGGGGCAATAGAGACAGCCTTGCACGGCGGGATCCTGCCGCAGGTGCTCTGGGAGGCGTGGAAACACCCAGAACACGTCCGCGGCGGCCACGGTTATCAATAAACTCTTTGGAAATAGTCGCAGCTGCTGGGCCGAAGAACGAGGTAATCGTTCGATGGTCGTCCGACCACCACTGCAGGACGAGGTTGTCCGTCGCTCTGCGTTGACGTGCGTCATGGTGCAGACGTAGATGGTGCAGGGGATGATGCCACACGGATCCTGTGACGTTGTTCTAATAGATAGTGACCGTACGGCAGCGATGTCAACGGATCGCACCAATGCCGTTTGTCGTCCACGCAGCACAAAGTGCGTTTGTGCTGCGCTTCGGAATACACAACGTGCCCGCGTGAGCGTAGTGTGTGTTGAACGGCGGAACGAGGCGGAGCAGTCTCGTCGGTTATAAACCGCTTGTAGTCCTCCAGAGTATACGCACGCACGACACACCGCTGTACACCTTTCGCTTTGTTTTTATCACGTTGTGAGAAGTGCGGAACGTGTACATTTTGGGGCGCAGACCGACGTATTCTACAATGTAATCGAGGCACGTTTCGTCCTTTCATCACGCCGGGCGTCAACTTGTTGCCCGGACGTAATACCGTGGACGTTGTCAGCGGGGAAGTTGGAGGTGTCAAAGTAGTCGGACTGTTCGCGCATGACGTCGTACACGTTGCTGCTCGTGCAATAGAGGAAGCTATCGGTGTCCGTGTAGCAGAGCGCTAAGGTGTTAAAATGCTGCCGCGCAAAACCGTAGTGGAAGCGATACATGGTCTCTTTGGAATGCTCCAAAATGGTAAAGCCAAGATATACGGGTTTGTTCATGGTAACCGTTGTCTTTTGCAGTTCGAGAATCATCAGATGCATCCCGAATAGGCGTACTGTTCACAAACGCGGGATGCGCTATCCATTTGCGTGCTCCGTCCGACCTGTCCACCCCCTTTGTCAACACGAATCGCCGATACTGCCGAAACGTTTTCGAGAGATTTGCCATAGATGGACACGTTCATGAGTTTGTAGAGATCCCTTTCGAATCGAGATGGACGCGGCCTGGCGCAGACGCGTGTTCAACGCCATGTACTCGGCAAGCCAGGGACGTTGCGCAAAGGTGAGAATGCGATGGACACGTTCGAGGACCACACCGTACTGCATCGCCTGAACGAGGTTCCGAATGTGTATCACATAGCGCGTCTTCGGTAGCAGCGTGGTGAGCAATTTCATCTGCTTGCTGCCCGGAGGGCACATGGTGACGGGACAGAACGGTAGATCCGCGAGCGCGTCGTGGATGTGTGGCGGGTACGCCAGGTCGACTTCGAGCACGTACCCTTGTGTCGTCGCCGCGGCGGCAGCCGCGTGTATATCAAAGACCGTACGCTCCGTGTCGGTGAGCCACCGAAACTCGCCGACCGGAAGCGGTTGCATCATCGAATGACCGTACAAATTATTTTTGTCATAGAGCACGAGGTAGCTGTGTTCACGTTCGGGTTGATAGTCCTCTCCGAGACCCGGATGGTTGGCGCGAGCGTGGCGACGATTGAGTAGCACAAGCCCCCCGCGAATACCGCGTTCGAAAAACAGAAGAATATCAGGATCGGTGAGGAGTTGCAAGGTCTGTTGCGTGTGTTTCAACATGGCGTCGAAACTAAATCCGGGAATGGTGAAGTAATGGAAGGGATCGAGACCGTAGTCGTGCAAACTGGTGTGCCGGAACTTTTCACCGATATCCGCTAAGAGCAGCACGTCAACCTTGAGATAATGCATTGCGTACTCTCTGATGTTACGACATCGAAATACTTGCCACACGCGACGCGCGTGTTCGTAGTCCTCGCGTGAGACGTTGGAGTGTGTCAGCGTATTGGCGAACAGCTCGTGCGCTGGCAATTCGGTTTCGTCTAACCTGTCGACGCTATCAATGTAGTCATACGGAAAGACGCCCTTCTGTCGGCACAGTGCAAACTCGACGGGGTCGGGGAAGTAGTGACGTACGCAGTGCATGTCATCGTCCGGTACATTGGCACTCAAGGTGTCGAGGGAGCCGGCGAGAAATTTGTAAGAATCGAGACAGCGCACCTCGACACCCTGCGTTCGATACATAAAGGTAATAAAACGTTCGGCATTCTGTGCGATAATCTGAATCTTCTTCGAATGATGTGTTGCGAGGGCGTGGACGATAAAATGCCAATCGTAGGCAGCGCCATTGTGTATGACTATTGGGAGTCGTATGGGTAAGCGGTACAGCACATTGCATTGCTGATGCGCAGCGCCCCGAAACCGCCCCGACAGATGACAATGATCGCGTACCCTGTCGTTCCCGAGTGGTTTGGCGCAAATGTGACAGGTGACTGCAGAGAGAAAGCATCGCTCATCCTCGTCACGCATGTGGAGCGCGTGGGGATGTTTGAGGAGCGTCGCGTATTCCGCGGCGAGTGCATCGCATTGTTGCAAGAACCAGGCGGCCGGCGTTTCGCCGCAGTACGACAGGAAGCGCGAACGCGACGGATCGAAATCGCAGGCCACGTACAAGCCGATCGCGTAGGGTTCATGGCGCTGGTAGGCCTGCGTCCACGGGGCGTGCGGATCGGGCTGTGTCGAGGCGATAGGCAGGAGGATCGATTCAAAGTCCGCATACACGACAAACGGGCATTTGCTCTGTTTATGGATGTTTTCAAATTTTAACTTTGTCACGGGGCGGGGCGGGCATAAGCAGGCGCACGGGTGTTGAGGAGCGACAATCCTCTTCGTGTGTCGCCAAACGCGCCGGCGACTCAAAATGGAGCAAGCAGCGATCACAAATGTACACAGTGTGCTTTCGTCGTATTTGCGAGGACAGCAACCGACCTAAACTCTTAATCCACACGTAATGTGTCCTCACGTGTGCTTCTCCCTGCTCCTCCTCCTCCACCTCCTGTTCACTCCCCTCCCCTGTGAGAAGCAGCAGATTGACATGTTGCGCCTTTTTGTCGCGGGTGTAGTACAACGGACCCACCACGTGCCATTCTCGGGGGTTGTCAGGCTTGCGTTCGAGACCGTACACGTTGACCGACAGCGTAGGATTCTGTTTTTCGAATAGACGTAAGTGGGTGAGCGAGACCGGGAAGGCAATGCCGGACAGGTTCAGCGTCCTTCGCAACTCCTCGAAGATGGCCCTGTAGGTGTTCGGGCGATTCTTCCGTTCGCCGAACGGAAGACTGCCGTGGCGCGTGACGTAGAGAGCACTAGCGAGAGACCAGAGAAAGCAAAACGAATCGTCATTTTGGATGTTGACCATGGCATGTTTCAATGCAATGTTTCTAGGACATGGCAAATAGGACGAACCGGATGCATGGATAGGATCGAACGTGTGCAGCGTCACGTGCAGCGCGTGGAGTGCGTGCAGGGCTTTGCCGGACTCGCGTTCGTGGAATTCGTCAAACCGCGCGTTCAACACATCCCGAATGTGTTCGAAGTACCATTCCCCGATGTTGGGACCTATAATGTCCGCACGCGTGAGCAGTGCAGCGTGTGGCAGAGATAAATAAATAGTTGGTAGAATCGGCTCTACCGTGTGCGTTTCCGGGTTGCGTTATCCAACAAAAAGTCACATTGCAGGGACACACACACTTTGTACGCCACTGGACCGTCTACTTGTGAAAGATGGGTGAGCACGGTTTGAGCAAAAGGTACATAGCACGCGTTTAGAAATGCGAGCGGTTCTCGAAACCCCGCAGTATTGGCAATCACACCACGGTGTACGTGACCACCGAAATGACTCATCACGTCTGTCCATTGCAAGGGCGAGCGGATGACACCTGTACGACAAAAGAACAACGCCACATTCAGAAACAAACAAACAAAAGCGTTCCATGCATTTGCACACACACACACACAGCACTCACCGGCCATGTTGAGCGGGCTGGAACAACTCCCAGACTACGCCACGTCACAGCGACCACGTCCTGATAAGGCAGAGAGTGCGCTCACACACGCACACACACACACACACACGCCGACAGGGTGCGTGGACTACTCCATCGGCATATCATCATCAACCTCCTCCATAAAGAGATCATGGTATCGGCTGAGCAGGTGGTGTGGTGACACACGGCGAAGGTCCCGGGTGTAGGGGTCGGCGCCGGCCCCGATCAACATCAGCGCCACGAGCAGGTGTCCGTTCTCCGCAGCATGGTGGAGAGGGGTGCGACCCAGGGTGTCCCTGACGTCGAGTCCGTCACGACACATGCCGCAGGCGATGGCTACAGGCAGCACCTCCCCGCGTCGTGCGGCATCGTGCAAGAGGTCAGGCCCGTGCCCACGTTGAACTGGAAGAGGTGGTGCAGATCGAAAGGCATGATACCACGTCGACGAACGACTAGTGCGGTCTCTCCTCCTCCTCCTCCTCGTCGTCGTCGTCCTCCTCCTCGTCGTCGTCCTCCTCCTCCTCCTCCCCCTCCCTCGCACGCGCACTCGCTTCGCTAGTGTCTTCGTCCGAGGATGGCGTCGCTGTCCATCCGGGCGAGCGACGGTCACTCTGTGCAAGATTCAACGCTCTGTCCACCCGTTCGTACACACGATGGCGATACCGTTCTGGAAACGACACCATGCGTTGGTGCATCAACGTTTGGTACACGCTATCACCACACGTGGAGAACACACACGCAAGCAGAAACGAGCGCTTGCCGTAAAACGGGTTTGACGGGTGCAGGTGGTCTAACACTTTACTGGCGACATGAGAGAGGACGGCCAAGTCTGTCTCCAAGCTGGACTGTCCGTACACCCACGGAAACACAGTGTCATCCCGCGGAAAGATATGCCTGATGCGGTATCGTCTCTCCGTCAGGACAAAAAAAAGTTCTTTCAGGACTGCAACTGGATCCTCGCATGCACGCACACGTTGCTCAAAATACGCCTCCAGTGTCGTCTTGAAGACGATTGCAGCACGGGTAGACGTGTCGATACGTGATGACGTTTGCCGGTGCGTCAGAAAGTCCACAACGTTCCTCTTTTGTGGCCTGCGCGGCACGCACTGTCCTGCCCCCCACCTCGATGACGCGTACCGTGTAAGCAGGATCGGCCATGCAAATTCGAGGTGGCGTATCGCAATGTACTTCTGTAACACCACGGTCTTCTCCTCCTCCTCCTCCTCGTCCTTCTCCATCTGCACACACCTACACCCCCTCGTCACTGACACTGTCTTCACCCAAACTCACGAAATCGTTTTCATCGCCGCTCCCTTCACCCTCTCCCACTGCTTCTACACTGCTTTCCCCACACGCGCTCGTACGCAGCACACGTGACGTATCTTCTTCTTCTTCTTCCCACACCTCCAAGGTCCTCTCGTTTGACGGGGTCTCGGTAGACGACAAGGACGACGATGAAGAGGATGGGCCGAGTACCTCGTGTGCGAAAAGCGAATCCTCTGAAGACACTAGCGAGGAGGGAGACGAGGAGCCGGACGAGGAACTGGAGACGGGGTGGTTACTCGGCACCGCGATGCGGAAGATACGTGCCAGCACGTGCGCTACACATGCATTACGAAAGGTCGGTAATGTCCGCCGCACAAAATCGCGAAACGTACGAAGGTCCATACGAAACAGCTCGGTCAGCAGTTCCACTCGCGTGATTCGACTATAGGTCGGAAGTATCTGACGCGCGAGATCGATACACGTTCTCATGAAAGGGAGATCGTCCGTCACGACGGCCCCACCGAACAACCACGGGAACACCGTTTCGTCTCGCTGTTGCAGATGCCTCACGCGAGCTCGCCTGTCCATGAGGATCACTAATAGTTCACGTAAGGGGGTGAGGTCCTCGTCCGCGCGGAGTCGCACACGTACGTACTCGAGTAAATATCGACGAAAGACGTGCGTGGCGAAAGCATGCCTATTGATGCGCGCGTGGGTGTCCCGTTGTGACAGCACGTGCACGATGCTAAAGCGTTGCCGTCGCCGCCGGAGGTCCAACGCCTGTCGCGCACCCCACCCTGTGTGGTCTTGTGCGGGCGGGAGCAGCGGCCACGCCACCTCCACGTCACGCAGTGCAAGGAACCGTTGCACGAACTCCTCTTCCCCTTCCATGCAACACACACACGCGCACGTAGCGCTAGGGGTTCAATTTAACCACTATCAACTTCAGCGCCCACGAGCAGGTGACCGTTCTCCACAGCATGGTGAAGAGGGGTGCGAGCGAGGGTGTCCCTGTCGTCGGTCCGTCACGGTACATGCCGCAGGCGCTGGCGAAAGGCGGCACCTCATCGCGACGTGTGGCAGCGTGCAAGACGGGTCAGTCCCCTGTGTCCACGTTGAACTGAAAGAGGTGGTTTAGATTGAAAAGGGTTGCTGACTGGTGTGTGTGTGTGTGTGTGTGTGTGTGTGGGTGGGTGGGTGTGTCTCCCTCCCTCTGTCTCCTCCACCACCCTTCCACTGCTACACACACACACACACACCTTCACGCTGCGCGTGGCACCGTGGGACAGTCACGTCTACCGTCTCCGCCTCTATCCACTCTCTCTCGCGCACTTTGTATTGCTCTTTCTCGCACATGTTTTTTAAATATTTCCCAACTCTCACCGATGCGCACATGTTGCGCAAGCGAGAATCCGTTGACTTCTATCCCTCCGTCCGCACCGTGTTGGAGTAGTATTCGTGCAGTCGACCACCGTTCAAAGTATATCGCATGTTCCAGCGGCGTCCATCCTTCCCTGTCGCGCAAGCCTACAATGCTATTTGCACCGTCCCTACCACCCTCATTCAAGCAGCGTAGCACAATGTCGTTATGACCAGCCTGGACCGCCAAATGGAAAGGCGTGACACCCGTACACGGAAGCCGAATGAAGTAACTGCTTATGCGTGTTCTCACGACCATGTTGATTCACTCTCTCACACTCTCCCTGTTTCCCTCTCACTCTCTCTCCGTGTTCGTCACACGCCTCCGATTGCCGCTGGGGCAGCCGCAACAGAACACTTACGCACACACACACACACACACACACACACTTACACAGCACCGTCGCTGCAGACCCTGCGTGTCTGAGCTGTACGAACCTCACCCAACAGTTGCTGGTGCTGTCACTTCGACTGCAGCGCGGAGACTTTCCTGTTGTGGTGCCGGCGACTAATGGCGTCCCTCTACCAGCAGGCGACTTTATATTGCTTGGCGGAGCATGCTTTTTTCTCTTCGCGCGATGGTGGGAAAGGTGGGTCTCGCTGTGTCACCTCGGCACAGTCGTTCCGCCAAGATAATGTTTCCTCTATCTTTCCTCTTCCTTCTTCTCCTTCCTTCTCTCTCTCTTGTGCCGACCACGAAGCACTCCTCAAGGCCTGTTTACAACAGCACCTCTTATGAAACGATCGAACCTTTTCCTTGTTCCGTGTTGAAAGGTCACTTGGCTTGTTTGCGACTAGTTCTTTTCACATCACGTAACCACTAGGTGAGTCAGGCTCTCGTGCGCCGGCCACGAAGCACTCAAGGCCTGTTTACAACAGCACCTCTTATGAAACGATCGAACCTTTTCCTTGTTCCGTGTTGCAAGGTCACTTGGCTTGTTTGCGTCTAGTTCTTTTCACATCACGTAACCACTAGGTGAGTCAGTATCTGTTTCTAGGAAAGTAATACTTCCGTCTTGGGGTCACTTGTCATTGCGAGTTGTTGTTTTCACATCACGTAACCGCAAGGTTACCGATATTCCTATATAACGTGGTGGAGCTCGCCCCGAAGCATTACTTTGTCTGCAGCTCTTCACGACACCACATCGTGGAAGCTCTCCGTGATAGAGGTAAGCCATCCTTTCTTCACTCATGCTTCGGCATGACATGCGCTTCGCCATTAGACATTCGAGCACTACAATTATTTCTGTTTCTCCACTATAGTATTGCAAGTGTTGAAAATAATTTTGGGAAAGATGGCCGCACGCAGCAACAACATGGTGATGACACAGGATGCCAACGACATGTAAGTTGTTGACGTAGGATGGGCCTGTAGGTTTTTTGTTGGGATGTTTTTTTTTGGTTTTTTGGTTTTTTTTGGTTTTTTTTAACTGGCTTATCCTTCGATTTCTACATTTCCTTTCTTCCTATGTCTTGCAGTGGTGACCCACTTCCCGTCCTCGACTGCTTGAACACCCTGGCTGAAGGGCATGCTGATCACGCAGAGACGGTCTTCTTAAGAGATTTGAAACAGGGGGAACCGTACGCCATCACCAATGCAAAGACAGTTGACGTCAAAGAAGGACAACGCATTGTTCTCACTTTAAACAACACTATCGCTGTCTTTCTCCCAGCTCGCTTCGGCACCATGGACCCGGACATGTTCAAAGATAAATATTTGACGTACTTTGGCAAAGAGCAGAGAGGGAAAATTTCTATACATAAACTCCGCTTTTCCATCACCGCGGTAGGTCCACTATTGTTGTCCTTAATGTCACAATGCATGCTCACAGTGTGTGTGTGTGTGTGTGTGGCGCGGGCCGTAGGCTTCGAGCATACCACCCGCGCGGCTCTCAATTCTTTCCAACACCCCCATGTCCTGTTTCTAATTTTTTTTTCCACTTTTCCCTGTTTTTGAGCGTGTCGCTTTGTGGTCCACATGCTTATGCTTTTTGTGCTTGCAGGATCGTGTTGGGGAAGGGACACGGCAACACCGCCCACGCCAGTAAGGTCGGCCGACTCCTGCGCCAGCGCGGGCGGGTCGGCTCCTCGACTGCCGCCTCCACCACGACCCCGGTCGTACGCTTGCGCCGGCTCATGGCCACGTCGCCCTACGCGTCGGCGGCGGCTCCTCATGATGCTGCTTCACCTGCAGCTCCTGCTCCCCCACCTGCACGTTCACCCCCTCATGATGCTCCTCTACCTGCTGCTCCTGCTCCCCCACCTGCACGTTCACCTCCTCATGATGCTCCTCCTCCTGTACTCGTTGACATCACCACCACCGCGGGGACAGCAGCTCCGCTCTGCCCCCACCTCCGCTCCACCTCCCCGGCCCACTCCATCTCCTCCGCCTCCACCCTCCCCGACACGACATGCTCCAACTTGGTTTTCCTCCCACCTCACCTTTCTGATGCTCCTCTACCTGCTGCGCCTGCTCCCCCACCTGCACGTTCACCCCCTCCTCCTGCTCCTCTACCTGACACTGCTCCTGCTCCTGCTCCTCCTCCTCCTCCTTCCCTCGTTGATATCACCACCACCGCGGGAACATCTCCGCTCTGCACCCACCTCCGCTCCACCTCCCCGGCCCACTCCATCTCCTCCGCCTCCACCCTCCCCGCCACGACATGCCCCAACTTTGTTTTCCCCCCACCTCGCCTTTCTCCCTGTTCCAATTGGGACACTCCACCGTCCACCACCCCCACACTACCCGCATTGACCCCCTACGCTGTCGTTGCAGGTCACGACGCCTCCAACCTTGACGAAGAGCAGTATGTCAGGGAGCAGGTACACGCCTTCACGGAGGCGTTGTTAGGGGCCTTGCCGCACCTCCTCAGAAACCGTACGTGTTTCACAACACTACGGGATCTGAGGTGGCTGTTGGACGAGAGGCTGTCCCAACTACTCCCATGAAGCGTGTTTCCAGGACATATTTCTTTTCGTCCTTCCTTCCCCAACTAGTCTCAGCTCACAAACAGACTCTTGTAATGTATATATATATATATATATATATTGTATGACAAATATAAACATGATCATATTCATTTCATTGTGGTTTTTATTTGTCTCTGGTGACACCTCTCTGTGCAAAGACATCCCTCGGCTCCTCCGCCGCCACTGCATGTCTTCCTTTTCTCATTCTCCTTCCCCTGCCCGCGCACAGGGCGCACCACCGTCACACAGTCGCATGCCCCCGTCCGCTCACAGAGCGCGCCACCGTCGCGCGGTCGCATGCCCCCGTCCGCACACAGGGCGCGCCACCGTCGCACGGTCACCTTTCCCTGCCCGCTCACAGGGCGCGCCACCGTCGCGCGGTCCCCTTTCCCTGTTCGCTCACAGGGCGCGCCACCGTCGCACGCGCGCCCCGCCCAAGCGCGCGCACCTTCCCATCCCCTTGCTCGCCTCCACTTCTAAGCCTGCTGCCGTAGCGCAGGGCTAGCGTGCCGGCCTCCCACACCGCACCTCGCTGGTTCGCGCCCCGGCCGAGCGGGCTTTTTGAAGACCACCTCCCCCTCTTCCTCCTCCCCCCACCCACCCCCACAGCCACCCACGTGCGCTCACACCCCCCGCTGTCGACGTGTGTGCAACAGGCACCACATCAGCCACGCGCACATCGACGCTACTTCTGGACCAGTGCTGACGTCCTCCCGACCATGACGTCCCCGGTCATGACGTCCTCCCGGCCATGACGTCACCCGGGCATGACGTCCTCGGGTCCTGACGTCACGCGGCCATGACGTCACGGGTCCCTGACGTCACCCGGTCATGACGTCATGGGGTCATGACGTCACGGGGTCATGACGTCACGGGGTCATGACGTCACGGGGGCTCGTGACGTCATCACTGGTCCAGAAGTAGCGTACTTCTCCTACTATGGTTTAATAATGTACTATTTTTCATTTTCTATCGTTTACAAAATAAATAGAAATTACACATGAAGCATGGTTTCTATTTATAATGAAATTCTAGTCCATAACTGATAAGTAAGTTGTCGAGCTGTAAGGGAGTCATGATTCAATGAAAAGTGTTGTGCTCTTCAGGACTGGCACAACTTGAAGTGTAACAAAACAACCAATAGGTTTCGAGGGGGAGCAGCAACCCATGAAGTGGGAGACCTCTCCCTGGAATGCGATGTATGACTATAACGACAATAATGAAAATGATACCTGAAAATTAAACACTTCGAAGACGTTATCTCGCTTGTTCGACAAAATGAACACACACATTTTCCACAGTTTGTCAATACGTTACACGATCTAGGAACTTTACATATGGTGATATACCCTGCAGCAACTTCAATCATGACAACTCTAGGAATCAGTGCAGAGAACAAACCAGAAACCACGCTATGAGAACTTCAGACGCCGAAATGGAGACTGTGAAAGTAACTCTTACCTTCTCTGCATTACTCCAAGCGGCCTCTTGCTTCACCTGTGGCCCAACTAATACAGCAACTGGAGGCTCCAACTCCTCCTGCACAGAACAAAAACATGGATAATAAACGAACTACTAACAGAAAATACTAACAGAAAATAAACTAACCATATGGTACCGTGAGTGTCAGGATATTTCAAACCTATTCCCAAACTAGTGGTGCTCCAACAGTACATAACTTCCTGTGTTATTGGAAGCACATACGTAGAATTGAAATATTGCACTTTCTGCCCTAATAACATCTGAGCTACGTAGGTCATTCAACAATTAAAGAAACAAATTGGTCTGGAGAAAAAAAACCGTGCGCAGGACGAATTTGGTAATTTAAGTTGGCATCACTGGGATGAGCCCTGGCCATCTGGAGGGCCAGTAGAGTTGTGTTTATAACCTTGAAATAAAGTTGAACGATATGGAGTCCACTTGAAAATTCCACATTGAATGGACAACGTTCTGCGAGGCTCAGTGACTGACAAACATTATTCTGGCCGCATCTGCAAGTGTCATATTGACTGTGTTTGGAGACTCTGTAGAAGAGTTGTTTTTTTTGGTGATTATCACAAACAACTGCGAATAATAAAGACATTATCGCTTAGATATGCTATTGAAGAATGTGAAGCCATTAATGTTAGAGAAACGTCGTGAATCTCAGAGGAGAGGTGTGATTCTCCAGCAAAACCAGGAACGTCCCCATACTGATCAACAAAGCCGCGAAACAATCGACAAAAAAGGTTGGGAGGAATTGCCTCAACTTCCTTTCGGCCCTGATTCAGCATCAAATGATTTCCATTTGTACGTCAACTGAAGTAGGCATAACCTGGGAAGACGTTACAAGATAACGAGGTTGTCCAAAAATTGTGGGAAATTGGTTCAAACACCAAGATAAAAAGTTGTTTGCAGACGTTAAAAGAAGCTGGTAACCCGTTGTAACAGATGCATAAATGTTGGTGGGGAATATATTAAAAAGCAGGAAAAGTCCTGTTTTGCAAATCAAACGTTTATGTCTCCAGACCAATTTGTGTTTGTAATTATTGAATGCCCCTCGTATTATTTGAAAACGTCCAATTCAAACAAGAAGCGATTAACCACGGTTGAAGATATATAGGTATGGTAACTACCCGCCTTTGTGGCAAATTTTCTGAAGCCATTTGAGGCTAGTTCCTCACTTCTCCGTACGGTGTGCACGATCAGTTTGGGTCGCGGTGTAAGATATACATCTTAAGATGACGTCTTCAACTGTGGCCGTTACACATTACACGACCACTCACGACCTAACCCAAATGAGACCAAAAGATCGCAGCACTTTATGCGAGAACTGTGAGAACTAGCCTCACAAAAGCTTAAGTTTTAGACTGGGAGTGAACACACCTATGTATCATTCACAGTGCGAACAACTCACTGTTTCCATCGCAGTGTTTTCAAAACTATGTGAATTCCATAACTGCATAAAAATATAATACAACGTTTTGTAAAATTGCATGGGAAAAACAAGTCTAACACCGTATAGCACTATCAAGTCGCAACAATGACACGTAATTAACAGAAATTCGCGACACTGAACGAATTCAATTGTTGCGTTCCCTGCATTGTCGATACTCCTTTAGAGAGCCAGTACTTTTTTCCCAATATTTGAAAAGAAATCATTTCTTTAAAGATTAATGTGTAAATGAATAGAAAAAGGTCGAATGTAAAAACGATCAAAAAAAGTATACAAAATTGCAAATTCTAATTTACGACGCACATTTTAGAATATTAAACAACACAAAAACTTTAGTCCGTAATTGCGTTTAAGCGCTACTAAAAATGAGAAAATTGGAAGTTATTTTTCACAGAAATGTTTTGAGTAATCAAAAAAATTCATTTGAAGTCATTTGAACCACTTACATTAGCAAATTGCTACTAATTTGCATATTAACGATTTGAGAAACCTCTCAAAAAAATTACATTTGTGTAATTTTTGAAAAAACAAAAAAATCCCAAAATGACCTTTACGTCATATTAAAGAGTACAATTAGCACTATCCGTTCGAAAGTTAGAGCCATTTATAAGAAAATGGCATTTGAGGGTTTCTGAAAATACATAATAGCTAGTTTTCAGACAAAAACGCTGACATCTCAAAAACATTTGCAGAAAATTACTTACAGCCTATGCACTCGTAAGTATAGTAATGTTAAAAATCGCCGCTAATCAAAATATTAACAACGTGCATGAAAGAACTCACTTTGGAGAAGAAATTTCATTTGGAGGAAAAATCTCTATATCAAATTTTATAGTGGGAGGAAAACGCCGACAAAAATTCAATCTTGCAATTTTCGAAGATTCTGAGTTTTCAATCGACATGATACCTACGCCATTCTCTTAAATGACTTTCAGACTATCCAACAACAAACTTTAGTCAAAAATGTTGGCACCATTTTTTTGAAAATTTTCGAATATGTCCCAGGGGCTTCATATAAAGTACCCTCCAAACTTAAAATATCGGTTTCAAATCGATCGGGAAGTATCAATTTTGGAGAAAATCGGCTGAACGGTTTAGTCGCTAGCGTTGTTCACGGACGGACGGGACGGACGGACGTTTTCTTTCAATTGGTTTTTTGGTATCAAGGACCCACAAAATAAGGATTCTGGCTGAACCACGTGATTGATTTTTTACTTAATTTAGCAACTGGATTTCTCCACTTTTTCGTTACCAGGGCCCTGTAATAAGAGTTTTTCTTCCGAAAATCCGCCAGCATGACGTAACTTTCCCTCCGTACGTACGTATAGTATACGGGAAAATAAAAATGGATGTCAACTACAGACAGAGATCAAAACAAAACAAAAAATATGACACACCTCAATTAAATATGACTTAATTAACTTCCCAAATACCACGCCAACGAAGGTTGATGGGTCCCATAAGTTTATACGAAATCTAGCTACACAACGTTTCATCCAGTACAGGAGTCACTATTCTATCCGCCACCATAAAGTTTATCAAAATGTATTTCGTAACACAAAACAATTCAATTTCGGAATTTGCAGTTTCTTTTCTACATAAACATGCATGGGAACTTGCGATGAACAAGAGAAAAACATGAAGGGGAATATGTAGTTGAACATGGTGGTGAACATGTGCGCTATCTTATAGGAACATGCAGGGAAACACGGGGTATTGTTCTCTTCACCCTGAAGTAAGGACTAAAATTCAACTGATGAAAAATGTTACTTTCGCATGGACACATGTACTGCAAAGCGTCATAGGGATTTTCATTTTCTTTTTGTGTTGGCAATTGTTGTTGCCAACATTACCACAATATCCCGATAATATTGCGAATAATGACAAGTTTTTGATTTACGTTTGCAACAAAAAAAATGACTTCCGGATATTCCGCTAACATTCCAACCGTGCATCTACATTGTGCTCGTTTGTCATTATTTCGAGTGACTTGCGCTGTTATTTCCATAATTTTACATTTGTTTTATTTTAGATGTTTCACGTCTAGTAGTACTTTCAGTGAAAATACGAGGGAAGTCAATAAAGAAGTCGCAAAACGGAATTGAGGCAAGTGTAATCAAAGCATCTTTCTGACATTTATTTCCGTTTTCCACATAATCACCCTGTACATTCAGGCACCAATCCCGTCTCATTACAAGTCCTTGAAAACCAGCAGCAAAGAAGTCCTTTGGTTGCTGTCGCAGCCAACGTGTAACCTCGTAAATTCTGGTGAAACTGTCAATGCCTCATGGTGAAATTGCGAATGTCGCGTCGTTCTGCACCACTCTACAGGAAGTCCGACAGGACATTCGCCGCAAACCACCTGGACTCCTGTCAAAGGATGTGATTCTTCTGGTTGACAATGTCCACCCTCACACAGCAAAATGAACGCAAGAGCTGTTACGGACATTTCATAGGGAACGCATTTTATATGCAGATGACAAAGTGATAATACAGGACACTGAAGACAAAATGCAAATGGCAGTATATAGATTAAATCAAACTGCAAGAGACTGTGGTTTTAAAATATCCACAGAAAAAACTAAAACTATGGCATATAAAGGAAAATACCCAGTGAGAACAAAGATTGTGATAGATGGAATGAGTATAGAACAGGTAAAATATTAAATATTTCAAATATCTAGGTTGCCACATCTCGTTTGCATGAGATATAGATTTAGATCAAAGATTAAATAAATTTAGAAATATATGCGGCACGACACACAGATATCTAAAAAATAAAACAAGGATTGAAACAAGAAAAAAATTCTTCAACACAGTAGCTATGCCAGTATAAATGTATTGAGATGAAGCAAGAGTCAGATCATAAAAGATAACTCTAAAATCCAGGCAGCTGAAATGAAATTTTTGGGAAGCACTCTAGGTTATAATATGCTAGATAAAAAGAAAAGCACAGAGATACGAAATAAACTAGGGGGTCGAACCACTGCTGGAGAAACTGGAAAGAAATCAGAAAAGATGGTATGAACATCTTACATGAATGCCCGATAGCAGACTACCAGCACTCGCAGTGGACTACAGATGCAGAGGAAGAAGACCAGAAGGAAGTGGACACCGGAACCGGTTCTTGAACCTAACCCTTGAAGTGCAGAAGAAGAAGAATATACTATTATTACTTTCTTCGTTTCTTACATTCAACCTTTTGTTATGTATTTACACAATATTTTAGAAATTATTTAAATTGAAATATTTGAAATAAAAAGTAAAAAAAATAATAGATCAGAATAGCGACAATTCAGGGTCTGCAGCAATGGAATTCACTTTGGCTTGCAAATATCTGTGAATTACATGTCACTGTCGTGACTTGTTGGAGCTGTATAAAAAGGAGTTACAATTGTCTAATTCACGTTGATGTTTGCATTAAAATATTTACATATTTGTGTCACATATTTGTTACATTATGGGTTGCAAAATTATTGTAGGTAAGTGAATTCCATTTGTGTTACCAGTTCAATATTTTTTAACTGTTTTATAAGAAAATTTTCCATAATTAGATATGTATTGTTGTTAATGATCATTAACCTAAAATTGTAATAAATATAATTATATTTTATAAAGTTATTACTTGTTTGTAGGAGGGTATAATCTCAGTTGCAGTGTCATAAAGAGATGCAAAAATATAATACAGAAACATCTGAAGTTCACGTGCAAAGAATGTTTTCTGTCACTGGAATTAACACATTTGCTAAAAATGTTACTGCAATAAAAATCTACTAGAGTTCAAGTTCTGGGTATCCATAGAAATGTCTAATAATTTATTTATTGTTTATACGGTTTAATACACTATGAAAATATCTATTATTTATAATGTAATTATTATACTCTTCGTCTCTGATTACGAAATGCTTTAAGGAATACTTATTGAAAAATCCGTAATTATTGTCTACAGAATTTCCTCGTCCATTGTTTGATTCACCTTAAAGAGTGGACTAAAATTCAACTTCTGAAAAATGTTACTGTCGTATGAACTGCAAAGCGTCATTAGGTATTTTAATTTCTTTTTGTGTTGGCAATTGTTGTTGCCAACATTACCAGAATAGCCTCATATATATCGTAATATTGCGAATAGTGACAAGTTTTTGATTTAGGTTTGCAACAAAAAAATGACGACTTCCGAAGATTCCGCCAACACGTCACCAGAGCAAATGCACTGTGAACGTTAGTCATTATTTCGAGTGATTTGTTTCCATAATTCTACATTTGTTGTTATTTCATGTCTTGTAGTGCTTTCAGTGAAAACACTTATTACATCACTTATCTCAGCTACTATTTAGTCTGTTCATCAGTTATTTATGTTTTGGTATTTTAGTTTAAGGTTCAATCAATTCATTTTTTTTTTCATTTTATAGAATATTAATTTATTACTTGCTATGTTTCATTATTTTGAGTTATTTTAACTTAGGAATGGCTCAACTTAAGACATATAGACCTCTTCTTGGGTAAAAATCACATGAATTCAAAATTATTTTCAATTGAAATAAACACTGCCGATTATGGAAAGAATTCATGGATGAAGGAACTCGTCTCACTCACATCTTTGATACATCATGAGTGGCAAAATTATTAGAGGAAAGTGAATTCCATTTGTGCTACCAGTTCTATATTTTTAAACTTTATAAGAGAACATTCCATAATTATTTTGTTGCTAATGATCATTAAGATAAAATTGTGATAAACAATCATATTTTATACAGTTATTATGGGTTTATAGGTGGGTGTGACCTCGGTTGCAGTATCATACGGATGTGCAAAAAATAAAACAAAAACATCTCAGCTCACCTGAAAAGAAAGTTCTGTCACTGGAATTAACACATTTGCTAAGAATGCTACTGCAATCAAAAACTGGAAAAGTTTAAGATCAGGGTATCCACAGAAATGTCTAATAATTTATTTATTATAAGAATATTTATTTTCCATCTATTTATTTATTATTAAAATATTATTAAACGTCCTTTTTATGAGGATAGTATTTTGATATTGATTCAATAAACTATTTTTTGTATAGTACTTCTTGTTACTATAAGTCTCCAAATGACACATGGATACATTTATGTTAGAAGAAATTAGACCACTAGAGGAAGTATCTGTCAGGTAAGAATGAACTACGTTATTAATTATATCTCGTTGCTAATGTTACTCATTTTATTAAAATTCTTACATTACTTTGTTTTTGATGCTTTCAAATGTTATTAACACAAGAAATACTAATTCATTGTTAGGATTAATAATTTAAATAAGTAATTAACACAGAAGAGATCACTTTAAGGTTATATTTTTATTCGCACAAAATACTTGTCAATTCTATTACTTGAAAACCAAGTCTTATTTCAAATAATACTGCACTCAATTCACGCTTGTTTATGGATCAGATATATCACTCTAATGTAAGACGAGACAGAAGAATTATCGCATAACAAAAATTACATACATTGCAGAGAAGTCTGACCTGGACGCATATTAGCATTCTTTACCTTCATTTGGAACCAGAAAAAAATGATGGTCCTTGATTGACTTGTAAAAATTGTCGACGCGGATTCAAATATAATTTACAGGTGTAAGCTAAGAGTTAACCATGGTTATGTTTTAATATCGTATTTTCTTTGATCAGCCAACAAAAACCGTAGTCTAAAAATTTTGCCAATAGTTTGTTCTTTCCATAAAAGTTCTACATAAATCTTCTTTGCTATGCTAGCAAATCATTTTCCATAAGATCATCAAGGAAGTGGTCTAATCATTAAATTTTTTTTTTTTTTCACATTTCACCCCCTCCCCCCCCCCATTTGGGCCCATCATTTGTACAACCAAGTTTCAGATGAGTATGTGGATATGGGCTATGACCTATTAAAAAATATTTACTTGATTTTTTAAAATAAATGATTGACTTGGGTTTTATTTTTGATTACAAGTTTTGTTTAATGGAAATATTAACATTTTGTTTTATTTAACAGCAGGGCATTTGCCTTAGATATTTTTTGTATGTTACAGCATGATACTCCTTATATTTTGTATTTTGAAATTTTAATAAATGTGCTTCATTGTCTTTGCCAGTATTTGTATGTTACAAATGTTTTATGTTGCATGTGAAGTAATTGTTTTCAATGTAATTTATTTCCTCTACTTCATTAGTTTGCTTATTTCATTGTCTTTATTTCATTGCTGGACATTTAACTGATTTTTACTGATGTACTACCAATCATTTTATGCTTTGTATTTGATTAGAACATATGGCTTTTTTATTTTACTATTACCAACAATAGTTTATTATTTTACTTTTTCTTTATTAGTGTTACCATTTATTGTATTTAGATATTGACAATGGGGTTGAACATTTTTTACTAGTTAATATTTAAGCATGCCCTTCTAGGTCTGATTGTAAAACAGATATTCTTGAATAATGACTTTTGTATAAATAATGTATCACAGCCTTATTCTTGCATTGACTTCTTTTAAAACAAAGATTGGCTTCATCAATCTCATTGACATTTTCTGTCTGTAAATTACAACAAACAAAGTAATCATAATATAAATGATTGCTTATACACAACCTGATAACAATGGGCTAAAAAATATGAACAGAAATTTTGGAAAAATGGCTTATTTGGTTTGTGTTGTATAATTTGGAGTACTATTATAATTATCGATTTTTGCAAAAATAACCTAGTGATGTTGTAAACCTTTACATAAAAACAATTAACAATAATTTTTTGTAATCAATAGAATTTTGAATACCACCAATCAGTTACCTGAGCATATTTGGATATTGAACTCTAATTTATCCCCTGATCACTATTAACTCCCCCTAACATTTCATCGACCTCCAAGGATTGATACCAACCTCACTGGGAAACACCAATGCAAATTGTTTATTTCTATAAAGTCTTGTTTATATATTCGGGCAGTTCAAGCTATAATTATTGATTTGTAAAACAAAGGTAATAATAAACTTGAACTGTGATCACTGAATTATCACAATTATCCTAATGTCCACCCCTAAGTGGTGGTATATTGGTACACTATGAAGCTGTGTTGATTTTATGGTAGTATGTTAAAAATCAAGTTACTAGTTTATTGCGTCTGGTTAAATTATGAGATATCGCCTGTGTTGTTGATCTCATTGGGACTGACAACAGACTTCAAATATTAGTTCATTTGACTAAATGTTCATTAGTGGTGACAAAATTATTTGTAACTGAACTCTTGTCATTGGTTATTCTTTTTAGCACATGCTAGTTTTAAATTGATAATGCATTTAGTGTGTGTGTGTGTGGGTTTTTCTTTTCTTTTCTCTTCTAATATTATTTAATATTTTACTTATTAGTACATAGCACCGTAGTAAAGTTTATAATCCTTAAAGGCCTTTGAAATATTTGCTTTATTTCTTAAATCTTTCTAGTGCTGCCAATCTTTCAACAATGCCTAATTGACCTTAGCATGGCTCATAACAAATTTCATTTCTTTTATTACACACTCAAGTCAAATTAGTTAAAACAGCAATGATTATACAAACATTAATGTTTCTTCAATATAAAAATCACACACATTTAAGAAATAAGGAACTCATAGAAGACTACTCGAAACAAGGGTGCTTGATTGTATTAAATTGAATGTTTCAGAGCAGTAATGCACACAAATGTAGATAATTCTTGAGTGATAAAATACACACATGTAATAAACAATTTGTAAAAGTCCGTCAACAGGAGTCAAATAGCAGCAGAACAAATGTTCCGAACGCAATATTTCTGTCATGTAAAAATTAAATACCTGCAAAAGTGCAAAAAATGTGATCAAACAAATTACAGACACTAATATGAATGTACAATGTCAAATATGAAATACAAACAGTTTTGTACGCCTTGATCAAACAATTAGTGAAATGAACTGTTAATTGAAGTCTGTTTTCTTTTATGTGTTTTTGGTGTCATTCCACAAAAAGAGATCCTTCGGAATCTATTTTTACACTTTTTAAAAATTACTTCTTGGTGTCCCCACTTCGCAATTTGCTCTTGTGCTCTAAAATCGAATAGAACCTCCACATCAAAGCAACATTCAACTGGCGCCTCAGGAGAGGCATATAATGCTTTAATCCACTGTGGTTGGTTAGGTGCCATCAAACTCACATTTTGAATCTGATAATCATCAAGTGACTCGATCCTGATAATGATGAAGCTATCAATCTACTGATTTTTCGAACAGTATTAGCTTTTTATGAAGACATTTATTTCTAGAATAACGGAAATTCTCACTCATCAAAATCATTCTCATATGACCAAGGAGATATGCTTTTTACTTCTTACTTTTAGTTGGATGCGATACATTCATGTAGCGTAGATGATGGAAGGAAATATTCTGCAGCGGACACAGTATGAAATATTCCATGTAATCTGACAGAAACTACAACAAAACATATTGCTGAAGTTTAATCATTAACGGCTCTATTTGTAAATGTCACTCCTTTCCTACCCACCCTTCTGGATGTTTCTTACCCCCCATGTATTCCTTTTCACACTTAATTGCCCAGTAATAACTTTCATCAAGTATTGTTGAAATGTCATTGTTGCCGTGATGAAGAGTTAAGTCGGAACATGAACACATATATTCTCAATCAATTTTTTATGGTATATTACTATTTTTAGCAATGTGTATATTTACGAGGCAATGCTTACACTAATGAGATCACATAAAATAATTATTATATTTATTATAGGTTGATCATTATCATACAAATACAAATATTTTGGAAGATGTTTTTGAGAATTGAAAATACAGTGTATTTTCGAAAACATGTAGCATGATAAGAATTTTAAACTTCTTTTCACACCCCCTTTTATTCTCCTCTAAATTGCATCAAAAACAACAGTGTACAGATTTTTCCTGCCCCAATCTAGAATACCACATTACAATTTATTATTTGTTATTTTTCAACCACTTTATCACAATGAGTGGTTCTCTCAATTACAATTACTCAATTATAGGTATTGAAAGAATTTTGCTATTATTAATTACATCCTATGAAATTTAGATTGACAGCTGTCTCTCAGTATAGCAGTGAACGTCTTTGCAAATGACGTTTATGACCTTTCAAGTCTACAATAGTAACTTTAGTCTTACAAATAACCAATTAGTTGGCATGACATACAGGCTGCGATGACACTGGAAATTTTTAAAAAAATAACACTCTATAATAATATGGTTCTAAAGTCAAAGACATTAAGGAATTAGTTCTTGTTAATACAATAAGCAACACATGTTATGCTCATTACCGCAGGAAATGTGTTTTATATATATTTTCTAAAGATAATATTTGTGGTGGAATTAGCCAAGGATATAACTAAACCCTATAAAAAATCAAACACAGATCATTAAATTGTGAATATAAAAGAGACCTTCATTCACAGCTTATATTAAAAAGAAAATTAACTTTGCTCACAGACCAGCAAATCAAAACTCCTACTTTACAGAAACAATGCAAGAATAGTCAAGACTAATATTTTCACAATATTTTTTATGAAATCAAAATATACTTTCTAATGGCAAAAGCAACAATCCGTGGTATGTCAAAAGTGGCATTCAAGTGTATGTAGCCAACAATTTAATTTACTTTACTTAAAATTATTTTTTCTCAAAAACTTAAATTTACTACAAAATGCAAGTTGTAACAAAGGATATTTTTGCCCAAATATGCAGAGCCTCATTCAAACTACACTAATCAATCATGTGATGGCACAAAATTAACTCTGTGTTACACTAAACCTTGGTGCATATTTCAATCAATTAATTTAATGCCATTTAATTACATTTGAACAGAAGCAATAAAAAAATTGTGAGTTTTTGTCGCAGGAAATATCATTGATGAACAGTTTCGCAATTTGAACAAATTTTTTAAGCTAAAACTACAATTCCAAGATTTAATTTGGTATTTATCTATACATAAAGAGAATATGAGTATATGAGATAGTGGTGCGAGACAGAAAATCTACCTCTGTTACCTAGAAGTACAACTAAGCTTTCACTGCATTTGCTGAAAGTCAAAAGGCATAAGGAATAATCCCAAATCAGACGAGAATCAGTGACAGATTATTGAATACAACTTGTCTCAAATTTCAAATATTTAAACACTAGACTGACATTTCATTAGCACACCACAAAACGTCACAGATCGTTCTTCTACCATTACAAAAAACATATTTCTGAATTTTGTTGATCTTCTTATTCACATCGGGCAATGAAACATCAATCAAGCAAGGTTCTTTGTTACAGCCAGTTACTCTACCGGATTTTCAGATTTTCACTGTAACATGAGGAGCCATTTTTGTAACATTCAATTTAAATACAAATGAGCCTATTTAACGTTTCCATCTTAGAATCCTCAATCAAGGTATTTAAGCAACATTCCAATCCTTTCCTCAACTCATTAAATATATGTGGACCTTCCTCAGTGGCGTAGCTCCATTTGGTGTCAGGTGGGGCAAAACTAATCACCTTCCTAAATTAAATATAAAAACATCTATTACAGAACAGTTTATACATTATTTAATCAAAATACAAGTATATTTGCATATGAAATTTATTTATAATATATAAAAGATCTGCATGTTTCAGAATAGTTAAAAAAGGCATGTTATTTTTACTATAAACCTCTTTTCAAGATTTAAAGGCGGCAATCTTATCTACAATTTCATCAAAATCTATGCTATAATCTGCAATTATAAAATTTTTTTATTGGTGTTGCCCCTAAAATGCTGTCAACCAGGGTGGACCGACCCCCCCGCCCCTCCCTAAAAACCGCACTGACCTTCTTACATCAAAATTTGTTGCCCAGTTCTTAAGAAAAGAAAGAAACTCACAAAATCTCGGAAGAAACACAACATCCTTTCTTCACAAAATCTGACAATAATAAAATAGAATCAAATATTTAGGAACAAATATATATTTATCAGGCATTTTCTCTTAGAAATAGGCAAACTAAGTTTTCTTCATTCTGGGCTCGCAGGACAGAAAGCATTAAGTTACCTTCACAAAACTTAGAATTTACAAGCAATGTAACCTAAGAATCCACAATATTTCTGTTTTAATGAATGTAAACATAAATTTCAAGTATTGATATTAATTTGTGAAACTATCTCAATCTTTTATAAATAATGAGGATTACACAGGTTTATAGTGAAAACATTATGGTCCATAACTGACAAGGCATTTCGTAAACGAGTTACGAAAGGGTTCGCAAACTTTATTCTTAGATTATTTTTGTAACGAGTTCTAATAATTTCTAGTTACTTTGTTTTCCAATGCTTCATTAGTGTTAGACAGTGCTATGGTGATGCAGAGCTGAAAAAAAGCTCAATTTGAAAATAAATTTAAGAAAACAGGAAAAGTTTTCATCATAGTAGCTCATTTTAAGACCACCAGTGACAGTTTTCCTAAAGCATCAACAACTAATTAGAAATTTCTGTGAAACCTTCAATTTTCTCCTGCCCCAATTAGGAACTCAACATGGACACATAAGCACTGAAAACTAACACAAACTATTACAATCACCTCTTCAATTCTGAAAAACCCTGCTCTAACATTATGGTGGCTACTTCTTCTAACCTCTTTCATGTCAAGTTTTGTACTTCTTTCTGTTCACAACAAATCATTGATTAGATTGTGCACCTAATATTTTTATAAAATTACTAACAAATTCTAGGAAGGGTTAGTGGTTGTTGGTTGTTTATTACATAACTCCCAGATCTTTCGGAACTTTATTGTTCTGTCCTTCAAGAGTTCTGAAACTTTGGCAAAGTAAAAGAGATTCTAATTAAATGACCAACCACCATCAGCTATTCCTAGAATTAATAGTGTGGTCTTGAATCCAAGGGCATTTACTCACAAAGCCATTCCAAGAAAAATCTTCGCTCCCATTTGTAGATTCTTCTTTAACCTGGACATAATACCAAAACCATCTTGTAAAAGGATTGCCACCATTAACATACGCTGCACTTAAAACATACATTACTACTAAGTTAATTCAGTGTTCGTGAATTGTAATTATAAATTATAGGCCTTCGTAAATATTGACAAATCACATTTTCACATTGTACCAAAAACATACTTACATTTTCTATTTTAATAATGCTTTCTGCTAAAATATTTATATCTTCCATTTTCACGGCCAGATCACAAACGAACGATTAGACTTTCTGTTATCGACAAAACGTACGAAACTGGTACGAAAATTCAAAATTCCAGGGATAAAGAAAGCCGAAAGATGCTGTGGTTGGGTCAAGTAGGTTATATGTATTATAACCTCCTTGGGTTGGGTACCACCAGAGAGTATATAACCACAATATGAGCGCTCATAACGGCCGAAACGTAAAATGACCACGAGCATTGCTCTCCTCTATGACTGCGAACGTTCTTTGGAACTAAACACGGAAGCGGGCGATTTCGACTTCCAATTTAATTCCCTCCCCCCCCCAACCGTTTCAATTTAAATTCGATATTATTTTTACATTATATGTAATTTTGTTCGAAAATATTCAAATTGTATTAGTAAATGTAAGGGAGAACCACATACAACATTCAGGGTTATTTAAAGATGAGACTAGTTTATTTATTTAATAACCACCCATGCTAATTATCTTCAGCTAGTAAATAAATGTTGACATACATTATTAATGTTTCTGAATATTAATGAAATATGTAACCCTTACTTCAGTTACCGAACAATTCAGTGTATTCTCAAAATTAGATACAAATTTTGAAAAAGCACTCACAAAAAAAAAGTCTGTTTACTTTCAATAAAAATATACTAGCTCCAAGTACTGGGAATGATCGTCTGAGACAGCTTTGGATATTTCCATGGCTGCTTCTTAATAAAGGCTTCGCCCAGAGCACTGGCAACATTGCATCTGTACTCCCGTACGTCCGGCTGCTCGCCTCTCGTCTATGCAGAATACATGGGAGTCAGTAACATCAAATTATTGGGGGAGAGGATTCTATTCATGTTTACCCGTATTTTTTAAATATTATATTTGCAAATCATTAAAATTCACCAGTTTCTTCATTGTTAACAATTTGCGCAGCTTGTGTACATTAACCATCAACAAACCATTTCTCATTTTCAATATAACGTAATATTTGACTCAGCTCCTGTTGACATTTTAACTGTGTCAATATTTTTGTTTCCACAAATACAAAGATGTAGAACAATATAATTAATAGAGTGTCCAACAATACTCCCTTCTCTCTTAGAAAACACAAAATAAGTTTGTGACTTCCAGGAGTGGACAAAACACTCAGTTTTCTGAAAGTAAGATCTGCGAATATTTCAATAACATGCCTTTTTGTCTGTAGAACTGACAGACCACCACGATTTAAAATGTAACTCGAAGGTCGCTGGTGACATAGATATTTGTAAATAATTTGTATATTTTTCTTTGTATTTCATGTATTCTTGTAATCAGTCGCGGCTCGTGGTTTTATAAATGGGGAAGGCTGCAAATGCATTGCATTACATTACAGTGCATTGCATTGCCTGCCTTGTATTTCTATTAATAATTAGTTTGATACAGACGATTGAAAACGACGCGAAATACCGTGAGATATTCCATCCTGGGACCCGTTTCACAAAGGTTACAAGTTACTAGAACTATAGAGCGTCCGAGGTTAAGAATGAAGTACAGTCTCTTATGACGACAGTGATGCCAGACGTGGTGCTTTTCTGCTCTACTGTATGAACCAAAAGTTATGCGCTCGATAGTGCCGACGAATCCCGCAATGAGGCGGAGCGCTAGTTTAGCGCTAAATTAGTTTGCCTCGAACGTTTCTAATGTAATGAAAGCTTCTTTTCTTCCCTTTCCTCAAATCTAAAACTATTCTTACGACACTCCTATACACAGTAAAAGGATTTGTGTTAAGTTTCTCACCTTCTTTGTGCTTCGAAATGTGTAATAAGAAGTCACAAAAAATAGTCATTTTAAAGTGCGCCATTATTTCATACATCTGGAACTGAAGCTGACTATTTGCAGTTCCAAAAAGGTCAAATCTGTTATTCCCTTATTATCATCAGAGAAATAATAAGTTTTGATTACTGACACAATCGGAGCCCACGGGAACAAACTGATCTGATTCACGGAAAATCAAGCTGCCTTGCGCCAGGAGGGTGGCCAGTCAGCTCCCATTAGGCATTGAGTACGAATCTCGATCAAAAATATTTACTTCAAAACATTCATTCACCAGAAAAGTGATTGTGAATTACGTACCTTAATATTGATTCTCTTCCGTCTGCAATGGCTCAATCCCCTCCAGATCGTCTGTGCCACTGCTGGATTCCTCGGAACTTTCATCGAGATTAATTTCAATATCACTGATTTCATCCTGCAGTTCATCAACTTTCCACATTTCAGTTTCCAGTTTTTTCACACCCTCAACGTAATTGCTCCAATGCTCTACGCTTACATTTTCGAATGCATCGTGAACGATACGTTCCACATTTTTTATTTTAAAATCAGTGTTGTTCATTCTAACATAGTTTTTCACTTCAGCCCACACTTTCTCTATCGGGTTGAGTTCGCAATGATAGGGAGGTAATCGGAGAACGGTGTGTCCAGCAGCTGTCGCCATATCATCGATTACGTACCCTTCATATTTATCTTTAACAGTTCTCACAATTTCTATTAAATCACTTTTTAGAAAATGATCTTCAAAATCAATATCATGAGATCGAAGCCAATCTTTAATATTATTTTTCTTCCACGACATATTGGGGATTTTTTCCCTCCTGCGACTGTGATAGGAAGCATTATCTGCAACAATGACAGAGTTCGGAGGGAGATTTGGAAGCAGCTGTTCGGCGAAGTACTTCTCGTATCTGTCAGCATCCATTTCTTCATGTGCATCCGCCGTATTTTTTTTGCAAAGGAATACATCCTTGGCTCCTGTCACGAAACCATGTTCATTGCCTGCGTGCACAAGAGCGAGACGCGGACCCCGAGAAGTTGGTGCCTTCAAACCACATGACAATCCTGACATAAATGCTTGCCTGGATGTTTTTACAGTGGTGTCTTGCCATTCCTTGTTAACAGAAGTTCCGGCGTTAATCCACGACTCATCAGTGTAGACAATGTTCCGTTTTTCATTTCTAAATTTTTTAATTTGGTACAAGTACCTATGTCTCCATGAAATAATATCCTCTCGTTCAATCAATAATGCCCGGTTGCCTCGTTTACTATATGTAAACCCCATTTCTTTTAGTAAAAGATGAAAACTTGATTTCTTAAAATTGGGGAGATCATTGTCACTGTTCACTGCCGCAAGAATACTTTTTAATGTTGGCGGAACATTCTTCATATAAAACGAATGCACTTTCCTGCGGATTGCACTTCGCACGAAGTCGTCGTATTTTGCTTCCCTGCTGTTGACACGGATGCATCGACTTTTTCTCTTTTTATTCGGAGTTTTAATTGTACCACTTGCAGCTTCTCGTCTTGTAGCAAAAACAGTAGTTGAACTTACACCGACTGCTGCCGCCGTTTCGTCCGCAATCCATTGTACGGGTTTCCCTGGATTCTTAGTTCGTTATAAATATAGTTAGTTAGTTATAAATATTAACAACCATTTGTTTTTCTCCACTATGAAGCACTTTACCCCTCTTCCGCTTGATGGTTGGTGGATCACACATTCTAAATTAAATTTTGCAAAGAAAAATAAATTAAATTGAAAAAAATGTAAATTAATACATTTATCACAAGCTAAAAACCAAAATGAAGAAAAGTAAAGGAAATTACATTTAAAGTTAATGTGATTAAAACCATAAATATGAAAACTAACACGACTACGAAGCACAGGCGAACGAACAACCGGCACGCGTACTTTCTGAGCACAGTGTGATACTGCAACCGAAGCACGTGGCAGCGCAGCGGTGGCTGTTCCAACCGCCGAACGTATCCCTTCCTACAAAAATTAATCAATTCTACAGATATCTACCACGATTAGTGGTAAATATATATGGCATTCGCTGTATAATTTTAGTAATATCATTGTTGTTATGGAAAATAACGTTAATGAGGATTTAAAACAGTTTTGAAATGTTAAAACGGGGGGGATGTTTCTTTACCGGAAAAGCCCATAAGGCCCTGTACTTCATTCTTAACCTCGGACGCTCTATAGTAATCACAAGTACTCGTAAGTTCTGTTTCACAACGATTTTGCTGGGTCCCAGAAGACAAGACCTCATGCGCCAAGAAAGAAAATCCCAAATATAGCGCTCCTACCGCATACTGAGAAAACTAGTTGAAGGGCAATGCTACTCGCGGAGCTGCACAGTAATGCTATCTGGTGAGCCCGCCGTTCTTCAGACCCTAGATTCCACCAAAGGCTGTTTCGCCACAGCCTTCGTCCGCTGGTAAGCGTCTGCAGTGAATGCATGACGTCACGCCTCCTCGTTTTGTATACGCCTTATGGGAGAATAAAGTGGGAGCCTAACGCTTCTCCCTTCCCTGTCAACAGCTTTAAATGTGTTACGGACGGCCGTTAACGAACCGATAAAGAAAAATTTTGATATGATTGTAACATAATACAGCTCAGAATTCCATTATTAATAAATAAATACATTTGTAAACATATTTTTAAATTTCTTTTGGACGGCGGTTTCTCTAGGAGAGGCTCCGCCTTACAGCCTTTAATGACGAGCCGCGCCTGCTTGTAATTTTTCTTTAGGTAGCTCTGATGATCGCTGCCCAATCGAAAAGATCTTGACGTTAAGATACCGGACGACACATTTTATTTTTTCGTTTAGTAAACTAAATATGCTCATAAAAACAGTTTATTATCTCTATGTTTATGGCATGCGTGCAATTAAAATCCCACCGTGCAAATCTGACTTTGATTCAAAGAGTATCTGACTTTGTCAGTTTCTTCTAATATTTTATCCGCAAAATATTCAGTACCTTCCATTTCTAATATTTCTTGCAAACAAACATTGCAACGCCAACTAAAATATCTTTCCTGAAGCAATACGTCATCAAGCGTATGCCTCGAATGGTAAAGATGTGCTTGAATTTCTCAAAATTTAAATCTTTCCTAAATGGAAACGAAAAAAATATTGAACGTAACATGTGTATAATGGGGCATACAGCACTCTTGGTATATAAGAAAACTCGCTCTTAACTCTCGCTATATCGTCGCTCGTTTTCTGGAACATACCACTCATGTAATTATGCCCCTCTTTATACACTCGTTTCATTAACTACTTTCATTATTTAAAATAACTTTAATTATATTGCAAGAATTGTAACTGATTATAAATGCGGTAAGGCAAAGAAAGCAATTCTGTGAAGCGTTATTATTGCGTATAAACAAGGACCATGGATGTTATACAGGAATGGACAATGGCTATAAGTAACACAACATGGGCAGTTTCGTTGTCGGTTGACTCTTGTGGACCTGTACTAAACTTAAAGTGAAACGAAAACTCCCTAAGCCAATGCCTTTATACAACGGGTGATATTCATGAAGTTGGTATGATCCACTTTCTCTGGGATCATTTGAGCCTGAAAACTCGTATATACTTTCTTAAGAACTCTTGGCAGTGCCTCAGGTGATGAAAGTAAGTACTCGTAATTTATCGATTTTTCTCAGTTTTCACTGAAACGGCACGGATTGCACCCTTCAACACATTGAAAACTAACCCAGCTTCAGGACGTATGAGCGGTGTTGCCGTTTTTCTCTTTTTCTCATGATATTTCTAGTATTGCAATACTTTCCAATAAAAAATGTGACATTTTTTTCTGAAACGTCATTAGAGATCACGAGATGTCTGATTGCTCATTTTTATTTGTGATGTTTATTTATTGTTATATCATTGTTGTGGATTTTTTTTCTTCCACAGGCCAGCATAATTGCTTTACAGGGATTGTTTTCATTTAAATCAACTCAAACCACAAAACTTACAAAAGTTTACAGGCATTACAATTCAATCATGTTGTGGAATTTGGAAGCGGACTACGCAAATAATTAGAAATAATGTCTACATTGTACTTTACTTGCTCTTATTGAAAATCTATAATAGTTTTTTCTTGAACCTCCATGAGTGCGTCAATATGAATTTCGCTAGTCGTAAGTAACTTTCTGATTCTATCTCTAGGTGAGAACGATTTTACCAGGGCAATAGTAATTTGGAGTACTTTTTGTTGAGTGAACTTTCCTGAGTATTATTTACAGCCGCGTCAATATTTATTTATAACAGCGTCCATCGTCCGTTTTAGAACAAGTTTCTTCCAGTTTTTAAGCGATTTTTTTTTTCACGAACACTTCTATTTTTAATTTTTTTCTTTTTTGAGCGTGTAGTATAGATTAAAGAATAAATACAGTTTGGAAATATAAAAATAGATAGTATAAAAACTGATAAAATAGTAGTTTGCTATTTTTTTCCTTTTCATCCATTGTCTTTAAAAACCTTAAAATCATTATGTGCATTATAGTTCTCTTTAAACACCTAAATATACAGGTAAATATCAGAAATAATTAAGAATAAATATTGTATTTTATACGTCAAGAAGAATCACAACTGGCTCACTAACTGATAGATTTTACAACTTGAGAAGAATTTATAGACTGATTTGAACAATTTTATTTGGAGCAAAATAACATACATACAGGTTGCAGACGAGACGTTTCATACTACTGACCCCACGCTACTAACTGTTTTCAAGGAACTTACAACTTTTTACTTTTTAGTGTCTACCAACCTTATTGTACTAAATTTTCTTTTCACATAGATACTTATTACTTTAACACTAACCAAGTATATTTCACGCATGCTATGTTTGATTGATTGATTAATTCGTGTTTCCGGGCGCGTCAACTGCTCAGATTCGTGTTTCCGGGCGCATTAGTTTCGTAAGTGTAGTGCGTGTTTCCCACCGGGAGGTGGCGATGACCTTTTCCCCGCTGAATGGCGAGATCTGGCGCCAACCTACCGTCGACTAGCGGGGTTTTCCCCTCAACCAAGTATCTCCCACCAGCGGGGCACCGCCCTAGCCGGGACAAGTTGTAAGCTCCCGACCGGTCTCCCGGCATGTGTGGTAGGGTAGTGCATGTTAGTGTAAGTGTGTGTGTAAGAGGGAGAGGATAGGACAAGGATGTGGAAGGAAAGATCACGCGCGGTCCATGGCCCGTTTGTTAGGGTACTGCTCCGGCATTCGCCTGGTGTTGATCGGAGAAACCACGGGCGTAGCGTCCATAGACGCGCTGGAAGTACCGCTTCCCTTACGAATTTCCATCACAAATTTTCACATTTTAAATATATTAGTATCCGCTTATCAAGCTCGATGAAATGTTGGAATATCTGTAGTTTCTACTTTGCCGGGCTTTCATGGTCTCTAGTTTTTCATGCGCTTCTTCGTATTTCCCTCGCCCTGAAGATTGTCAGAGGCTATTATAGTTTGAATAGGGCGGGCGGCGCGTTAAATATTGTGTACCCCGTGCGAGGCTACAAGACGCGCAGCCCTCAGGAGACCTCCGTGGTTCAGATGGAATAGTGTGTTTTGTTTGTTAAAGACTGTGATTGAAACGTCACTACTGAACTGTGAATAAAGCGTGAACTGAACATCAAGGCACGTGTACGTAACAGCGTTCATAGACAACTCCTTTTTTAAAAATTTTGGAGATTCCGTCGTAACTGTTCCTTGCATAGGTTATTGTAGGCAGACGGACGCGCTACGGGCCGGCGCTTCCAGAGCATTATGGAAGGGGCTGCGGCTGCAACCCGCACCGGGCGTTCGAACGGCGATGGAGCATCGCCGTCTTTATGTAGATGTGCAATTGAACTTTTAAAACAAAATACATTTTGAAGCCTTTCTTTTAAGGAAAAATAAAAAATTATTGCGACTAGAAAACCTACACCAGAACTTCACACTGAGTGACGTTCGAAAGGGAAGAAGAATTTCATACGACATTTTCGTCCACAAATCTACGAGAATGTTCCATGGATAAATGGGTGGAGAAACACAAATAAATTATTCTGTTGGCCATGTTTATTGTTTTCTAAAGAGAAATCCGTGTGGACACAAGGAGGATTTGATGATATTCACAAAGCACAGGCTCGCCATGAAACTTCAGTTTCTCACACCCTATCCCCAAAAAATTTCAAACTGTTTGGAAAACAAAAAATTGAATGCAGTTTCGGTTGTCTGTACAACGTCACAACGTAGAAGTTAAAAAGAACAGAGGTAAGTTGACTCATTATTAGAGTCGTTTGTCTTTTAGGAAAACTAGGATTGGCGTTTCGCGGACACAATGAAATTGTCGAGTCTGATAATCGAGGCAAGTACATTGAAATTCTTAAATTTTTGTAGCCAATTATAATACCGAACTTTTAGCTCTTATTGAAAACAACGTGTTTCGTGGAACATCTCCTGACGTCCAGAATGATATTATCGCGGCAGTTGCGGAAGTTATGCACAGAGAAATTGAAAAGGAGATTTCTGAGGCTCAATTTGTGGCATTAATATTTGGTGAAACGACAGATGCGACCATGAAATCGCAACTCACAAGCGTGTTGCAGTATGTTTCAAAGAATGGCGTTCAAGAAAGATTCTTGCATTTCACTGACTGCAGCAAAGACAGATCCGCATCTGGATTATTAGAACACGCAAAAGGCGTTATTTGCAGGTACAAGTGCGACACAAAAGTAATAGCGCAAACGTATGACGGCACAGCAGTTACGGCAGGGGAACATGCTGGACTTCAGGCCAAATTAAAGATGATTTGTAAAGAAGCAATATTTGTGCATTGTTATGCCCACATATTAAATTTAGTCTTAGGACAATCTGCTAGCTGTATTAAAGAAGTGCGAATATTTTTTGCCTATGTGAGGATTAGGGGTATTCTTTCCTAAATCTACTAGGCGGATTGAAGCTTTAGACACTGTGGTAAAAAAGCTATTAACATCAGCTGCACCAACACTTTGGAATTTCACCAGCAGGCTTGCACTGACTGTGAAAAATCATACGAGTGATCTGCAGGAATTCATTGCATCAGTAACAGAAAATTCAAGTGATTGGGACGCTGAAACTCTGTGCTCTGCTCGTGGCGATTTGAATCTTTTGAAAGACTTTGACTTTAATTTTTTCTTAACTTTGTTTTCATGTATTTTTCCTCATTCTGACTCATCATTTAAAATTTTACAAAATAAGTCCAATGATATTATGTACTGCATGAAAAAATAGAAGATTTTTGGATATATCTGAAGCAGTTTCGAGACACTTTTGAATGCTTTTGGGAAGGTTGCAACAGAGAAAGAAGCGAATTTCAGTGCATCAAGCGAGCCAGAGTAGAAAATACAGAGAATGAAAAGAATGTGTACAAGAGATTGTTTATGGAAGTTATAGATATATTATAATATGTCATGTATCTGATAAATTTTCTGATACTTCTAAACTGAAATTCAAGCCTTCTTAACCCAGATCTCTATTTAAGTTATCAGTTGTCATTCCCAGTGAAACTTTCAATTGTCTAATGGATGTTTATGGAAGGCATTTTGACTCTGTGCGATTGAAAATTGAGCTCACGGCCATTTAATTTGATAATGAGTTCCACAAGATTGTCAGTAAATTAAATGATTATATCAAGCAGCATGAACTCGCAGATGTCTTTCCCCAAACCTACATACTGACCGCATTGATTCTCACTATACCTGCTACAAGTGCGTCGACAGAGAGGTCATTTTCTGCTCTCCGAAGAGTAAAAAACTATCTTCGAAATTCACAAAGTGATGAAAGACTTTCTCGCTTGTCCTTATTGAATATCGAGAGTCAGCTTTTAGACTCGATGATGACAAAGCCATCGTTTTTAATGGTGTTATTGATGTATTGTGATATACCAAAATATTATATATATATATATATATATATATATATATATTTTCAATAACATTTGTTGTAAATGGGTTGGATAAAAGGGTCTGCCAATGGCGATATACAGCCTTAGCAACGCCGGCGTAGGGTTGGCAAGGGAAATAAACTGCACTCAGGCGTTGAATAGGTGGGGGCGCTGTCTAGATAGAGAAATAAAATAATGTGGGATTGGTCTGAAAAGGAATGACTGTCGAGGGCGTGGCTACTTGGTTTGATAAAAGGGGGATGGATTGGCTAAGGGAGAATAGACTGTCAAAATTTTGTCGTTTTGTTTTAAAAAAGAGGAACGAAGGACGGATACCGAAGCGATGAGGCCGGAAAAACGGCGGAGAACAAGACATTGTGATAGAGGTTGTCGAGTAGTATAGATCGCTCGCGAGTATAATATTAGTGAAGCGGGACTTGTAAGTTTTGAGTGAGACTCAATAGTTTTTCGGACTCCGAAAGTTAATGTGCAGAAGTGAATTCGCGTAGGACTTGGAAAGTTGCTTTTATATTGCCGTGTTGGACTTTAAATGTTTTACCACTAGTTGGGGAGGACTATGAACTCTAAATATCGCGTAAGAACCGGTAGATATTCTAGGCAGTGAGGGCTGGATGCGTCGGCAGCGGCGCAAGACTAGAAGAAAGAAGCAGGACTTGGGATCATCTGCAATCAAGTGGGAAGATACTACGGACCGTCGTCGATCAAGACGTTAGATAAGTACTGCAGTACAAAAGTTTTATCTAAAAAGGTCATGACCTAGAACAAATGTCAAAGTTGTCAAATAAATTGTTGAATTTTTCTTTTGGAAATGAAAAGATTTTCATTTAGTCAATCACAATTGTTCAGTAGTTAGAGATATAGAATTATTTACTTTCAGATTCCTCGCCATACTGTTTAGTTGGCAGATCAAGTAATCGGCTATCTAGGCGATAGCGATTATCCATAACGGGACCCATTGACCCAGATAGCCGGACATTTATACATTTGTTTAAATTAGCTGTGGAAGCATTGGTTTTAATTAACGTAACCTGTTCCTGGCGCCCAAAAATCTACTATAAATTCGGAACGGGTCACGATTATAAGGTGAATGATATCAACGATCTCGTAATAGTCTATGACGAGACATTGTCGGTACATTCCAGTATATGCCCGTAAACCAAGAAGAATTGCACTTAATTTTAAAATGTAATTGTTTAAAAATAAAAGTTAATACATTATAATACCACTTTGATTTTTCTTTATGAAAACCTTCCAATATGACTCCTTTAAATTTAGAAACGTGAAAAAAGGTATATAAAGGAGCAAAATGCTCCTGCGTCATTATTTAGGGATATTTTGTTGAGTTGATTAAATTTGAGATTATACAGTATGTTTGGACTTTCTCATCTAATGTAAAGACGTTATTGAGAGAAGTATATCAAGTAATAAGGAATACTAAAGCACCTACTCTTTAGTGAGAAATTTAGCATTGAGGTTTTCAGATTGTCCTGTTAGTAGGACTGACTGCAGTGTGATGGCTATGTACCGGTCGAATTTTACTAGTGCAACACATGAGGGTAGATAGTTTGTTTATGTTTATTGTTTATTTGATAAACATTTTTTTACCCAAACAGATCATTCTAGATTCCGGATGAAACATCTGTCCAGAATGTAATCTCGTTCTATTCTCTTGATAGAGAAATATTTCTGTGCATTTCTTTTGTCGCTTATCGACGAGTAAAACTAACTAAAACATTTCCAAGTACTGAAAGAAAGATATTAATTTTCTGATAACAATACTGAGAATAAAAATACTTTTATCAAGAAATGTCCCATGAAAAGTTCCATTAACAAGGTACTTTTAATTAAATAGTTTCTCGAACCATCCGTAAACGACGTAGGTTTAATAAGAATATGCCGCTTCCCCTCTTAAAAAATCCTCGCTGCTTTTAAGCAAAACACAGTGAGTTATACTTTCAGTATTGTTTTAGTATTACCACCAACATGAGTTTGCAATTTCTCATATCACTGCACGTGACCAAAAGTGCCAGAAATACGGGCATTTCCACATGTATTACAGCGGCTCGAAAGTCTGGCGAATGGTCGGCGACCAGCGCTCCAACGGCAACAATGTGAAACTTCGTCCGTTCGCTATCTTCAATAAGGATCGGCGAAGTGCCGCGGCTGTTAGGCAAACTAGCGGGCCACGGCAACAAACTCCAATCATAGGGTCAATTGGGGCCATTAATGATACAGAAATGTAAACTTTTCACTTTATCTTGTACAGTGTTTGTAGAAACCACATGTAAAGAAACACTAAATATCTGGATTTTGTTGCTAAAGACATGTATGAAGATAAAAATAACATAAAACTTGCAACTTAAAAAAAATTCAAACCTGTGCACTATGGTAACGTTAATAATAATAATAATAATAATAATAATAATAATAATATTGTCTCAGCTTGTCCAATCCTAGCAAAGACGGAATACCTGAAAAGACATGACAGGGTGTGTAGCTACCTCCACTGGCAGATCTGTACCGCCCTCGAAGTTCCAAACACATGCCCAAGTGGTACGAACACTCACCAAAACCGGTGACGTCTGTTGGATTGTGTACGATATTGTACGACCAACAAATTCAAACAGATCGCACGATAGCGGCAAACAAACCGGATATAGTTATCCGCGATTTGGCGAAAAAATCGTGTTTACTTATCGATGTTGCTGTACCTTGCGATCAAAACGTGGTTACCAAGGAGGCAGAGAAACGTCTTAAATACAAGAGTTTGGAAATCGAGATCAGCCGAATGTGGGGCGTAAAAGCACAGGTCGTCCCGATAGTTATCGGAGCTCTGGGATTTGTTCCGCAAAATTTGAGTAAGAACTTGTCTAAACTCCCAGGTAATTCAAAAGACTGGGAAGTGCAAGAAATTGCTTATTTGGAACAGCCCACATTTTGCGTAAGGTATTGTAGAGGCACTGATAGTCACCGGATCTGCTCCTTAGGTGGCTGGTTGCAGCCTGGAGTGGATTTTGTATTCAGCCGACTCATAGCATCTTTAGTCGTGATGTAATGGAATATATAATAATAAGTAATAATAATAATAATAATAATAATAATATAATAATAATAATAATAATAATTCCCACCCGCGAGCTGATATACATAGACTTTATGTGGCACGTAAGGAAGGAGGAAGAGGCCTCAGACAAATTGAGGCCTCCTGGCACAACGCAATAGTCGGGTTGGGGAAGTATGTAGTCAGCCATCAAGATGACCTCTAATGAGGCAGGTCATGAAATCTGACCGAAGAATGGGAAACAGAGGCATTGTTAGGTGTAGCAAGAAGCATTGCGAAGAAACTAAGCAAGACACGTCGAATAACACAGACACTGAACTTCTGATGCTGCTAACATGAAGTGTGAGACACCAAAAAGGTAAAAGAAATCGTGGAGAGACAAACCACTCCATGGACAATATTTGAAAACGAATGGACAAGGTGCAGATCAATAAAGATCAATCATTATGTGGCTTAAAAGGGAAAGAATGAAGCCAGAATCAGAAGCCAGTTCTAGTAGCTGCTTAAGATCAGGCGTTGAGAACACGACATTCCTCAAAATTTCAAAATTTCCCAAGATGATAAATGCCGCATTTGCCAGGAAGCAAGTAGAAATCATTGATCATATTGTCTTAGCTTGTCCAATCCTAGCAAAGACCGAATACCTGAAAAGACATGACAGGGTGTGTAGCTACCTCCACTGGCAGATCTGTACCGCCCTCGAAGTTCCAAACACATGCCCCAAGTGGTACGAACACTCACCAAAACCGGTACGTCTGTTGGATATGTGTACGATATTGTACGACCAACAAATTCAAACTGATCGCACGATAGCGGCAAACAAACCGGATATAGTTATCCGGGATTTGGCGAAAAAATCGTGTTTACTTATCGATGTTGCTGTACCTTGCGATCAAAACGTCGTTACCAAGGAGGCGAAGAAACGTCTTAAATACAAGAGTTTGGAAATCGAGATCAGCCGAATGTGGGGCGTAAAAGCACAGGTCGTCCCGATAGTTATCGGAGCTCTGGGATTTGTTCCGCAAAATTTGAGTAAGAACTTGTCAAACTCCCTGATAATTCAAAAGACTGGGAAGTGCAAGAAATTGCTTATTTGGAACAGCCCACATTTTGCGTAAGTATTGTAGAGGCACTGATAGTCTCCGGATCTGCTCCTTAGGTAGCTGGTTGCAACCTGGAGTAGATCTTCAGCCGACCCATAACATCTTTAGTCGTGATGTAATGGGAAAATAATAATAATAATAATAATAATAATAATAATAATAATAATGTATTGAGTCACATATACAATTACAATCGTGTATGACGAGTCAAAGTGTCTTGGGTGGAGAGAGGGAAGTTACATTTACTGTCCAGAAAAGCAAGGGGCCATCTCAGCATTTGCTCAAAGGACCAGGGTAACTGGACAGAAAAACCTGATCGAGATGGAGTCATTGCCCTAAGAATTATACTACAATACTTTTAAGATATTATGCAGTATACAATTATTTTTAGTAGCAAGATATTTAACATTTTAGAATTGTAGTTTTATGTTTAATGTAAAAGTAAAATTTACCTTGTTACTGTCATTCTACTGCTAATACTTATAATATAATAATAGTAATAGTAATATTAGTAGTAAAAATAACACATAAAATAGTACATAATATTAATTATCGTAACAGCTAAATGTAATAATATTAGTATATAATTGTCCAATCTTGAAATGGTGAGGAGCAGGAGGCAGGTTTTGGCCAGGTTTTTTCTATTCGTACACTTAGTCCTACTACTGCAGTACCTGAAATCAGTTTGTACATATTAGTTACTGATGTATTCCTGAACATTAAAAAAG
>JAHLJT010006527.1:0-22588 GCA_031308135.1 Acheta domesticus
TTTTTTTTTTGTAAATATGAATCACAAGTTCGCCCAAAACAATCGTTTCTCAAAAAATGGTACATGACCTAATTTAAAGCGCTCATTTTGTACAACCGACTTTGTTTGAGGTAAAAATCTCTAATCTTCAATTGTGCAGGTTTAAAAAGTTTTTTTGCAATTTTCGAAAAATTGGAGATATTAACGAAAATGATACCTCCATCATTCCCTTAAACGTCCTTTGCACTATTTAACAACAAAATATAATCAAAAAATTGGAGCCATTTTCTTTTACTTTGAATATCACAAAATGGGCTTCTTGTAAAGTACCCTCAAATATTAAAATATCGGTTTCAAATTCCAGGGGCCTTGAGACGAGTAAAAAACGATTAGGGAATATCAATTTATAAGAAAATCGGCTGAACGGTTTAGGCGCTAGTGTTGACCACAGACGGACGTTTTGCCGTCAATCGACTTTGCAGTATCAAGAAGGAACAAAAACATGGATTTTGACTACACCACGAGGTAGAGGATTTTTCCCTAAATTTAGCAACAGGTTTTATCCCTTTTTTTCTCACCAGACTCCAGCTACAAGAGTTTTTCTGGCGAAAATTAGCCGTTTCCGGCGCACGATTACATAACTTTCTCTTCTTACGAAATATTCGTAAGACGAGAAAGTAAAAACAGAATCGAAAATATGTTTCCCTTTCACATTTTCCTCAAGAAATTCTTCGAAGTAGATCCCGACTAGAGGAGCCCCATGGGTAATCGCAATCATTGCAATAGTTTTTTGTTTTAATTTAAGTTTGTTTTAAACCATCATACATATGAAAATTTGAACTAAACTAAAATATGTAAACACCATCTGTGTAAAAAATAAAAAAATAGGGTAGGCAACTCTCAAATAAAAAGAATGGAAATTCGCGGCAAACTGAGACATCTTGTGTACTAGTTTTTTTATTCAACAACTCATACTTTCAGAAAACGCGTTTCATTATTTAAGATAGACTCTTGAAACACTTAGACTATTGACACACAACTAGACTATTGACTAACATTAGAGACAGGTCGAAAATATATTTCAAAAATTTCAATTTTCTGTACTTCATAGGTTTCAATGAAAATCAGAAATAGTACATTGGGACAATGAACATTTTCTATTGAAGTAAAAATTAAAGAAAAATTAGCTTAAATTGTTTTAATGTTGGAAATGGCACAGAAACTTCATGTAAAAACATCCCTCAAAATAAAAGTACGTATATTAGCGAATCTCGGAACGGCACAGAAGATCTTTTCCTTAACGTATTAACCAAGTTTCATCAAAAAAGGTACTAATCAGACCGAGTTTTGCATGACGCACAGTTCCATTGATTTATCTTTATACGACATCCCTATTTTCGGCACACCAAACTGCATGAATCTCCTCGCCAGATGCACCAATGCTATCTTGGGAAAAGCATTAATGTATCTTAATCGTAACAAAAATACATCTGAAAACGCCTTTAATCCTCAAATGGTGATATGAAATTTATTTTGCATAGATGGTGACATGAGGACAAAAATGGCATCAGGCGATAAAAATATTTGTTTGTCTAATAACCAATACAGAAATTCAATACTACGGACGCGGCAAGGAGGTTCTTGGAAAATGGCATGAAAGTGTAGAAGCTGCCAGATTTCGTGGATAACATTTTATACAGTATTTTAAAGGAATAGAATCGCCGGTGCCAAAATGACCCTACGTCGCCATTTGAAGGTTAAGGTATACTCGTATTATACCTCAAAAAGAACAGAAAATCACACAAAATCGGTTTTTTGACTTTTAGCAGAATCAGAATCTTTGATATATTATCTTCAACATGGCAAAATCCTTTTTTCTACGATATTTCGTTTTGTTTTAATTTGGATATTATGTAGACTGCGTTAAGGTAACCAAGTCACATTTTTAGAAAGAAGATGTGCTTCCCGTTAAAAAATAAAAGTAAGTCAAAAACAGGAAACATCAAAAAAATTAGAACAGAAGAAGATATTTAAAGGTAGAAAGAAACTAAGAGAATAGATAGACATACAAAAAGAAGGCATAATCTATAACCCATGAGGTTTCTAGTGCATAAAAACTTGAAAGCCATTTCTCCCAAAGTTGATTTTTGGTCGTCTTTGGAAACCTACATCATATCTCCGGTTCTACGTAAGACAACTTTTTGTTATACTTCAGAAACATATATCTAGTGCGTGGACCAAAACTAAACATTTGAACCAATTATTCCTGAAGAAAAGTTTATTTAAAAAAAATTTATTGATTATTGTTTTAGTTTCTGACAAAAAATGTTCAAAATGTGTACATACTAACGGCACAAGAATTGTTTTGATTCAGGCACAAGCTGAAATCATCTGTAACATTAGACAAAAAGAATTGAGTCAATAGAGATGGTATTATAAAGTTGTAATGTCTCAGCTTAGGGCCTATTTTGTAGCCAAAATTCAATTAATTTTTTTCTTAATGCTCTGCTTTCATTGTCGACATATTTATTCAATAATATATTAAAAATATTATTAACAATACTTAATTTTTCATTTTTAATTAATAAAATACGATTTAAACATGGAATATATTAACGAGAACTCTAGATCTTATTTGAAGTGAATCCAATGCTGTTCCTCCCTATTCTTTACAATAATATAATACTAGCTTCCCATGCTCCAGTTAACTCTGGATTTTAGAGAATTGTAAAAAGTTTGAATTTTTTTCGGCTCCTTCCAACTACTACAAAATTAAAGATAGAGATTTTCTTTAAATAAAATTTGTTCTCCATAGTGAGTCCTTTTTTTAAGATCCTATGCAGTTTTTTGAAACTTTTAGCAGTTTTCGCCCACATTGCGTGAAATGTGAAAAATTTTAAAAAATTACAAAAAACAAGTTTTTATCAAAAACTGCTCCAAATTTTTCCTCAAGCTCTTGGTAAGGACAGTGGCTAATGTACTCTATGAGATTGCATGAACGCCATATTGCTCTATTCTTTTGTTTTTTCAAAAATTACAAAAATGTATTTTTTTTGCTGGTCTTTCACGTCGTTAATATTTACTTTAGCGGTGAATTGTTCACATTATTATATTTACGAGTATATGTGCTTTAAATAATGTCAAGTAATGCTTCTCGAAAACTCAATTGTTTTCTGAAAAATCCATATTTTCAGGAACGCTCCAACGCCATTTTCTCAAAAATGGCTCCATATCTTGTCTTCAAACTTTTGTAACACATAGTGCTAATTACACTCTTTATATGACGTAAAGTTTATTTTGAGTTTTTTTTTTTGTTTTTGCAATAATTACATAAATGTAATTTTTTTGAAAGATCTCTCACATCTTTAATATGCACATTACTAACAATTTGTAAACACTATTGTATTTGTGAGTGTAAGTGCATCAAATGACTTCAAATGAAGTGTTTCGAAAACTCAAATTTATCTGTAAAAAAGAACATGAAATGTCGCATTTTTTGTTGTGCTTAAACGCCTTTCTTAAAACCAGCTTTAATTTTTTAAAAGCAAATTGCCATATAGACGAGATTTTTGTGTTTTTTAATATTCTAAAATTAATATTTCCGTTCTACCATTAGGAACCGAAAAATTAAGAAAATGGCAAAAAACTGTAGTTTGGGCAGTGATAGCGACAGCTGGCAAGAGAATGTGGCAATTTCGAATAGCTAACCCAGACCCAGGAAAATAGAAAACTAATACGAGAAAGTCTGTGCCATTCTGTATCACCACTAGTTCGTTATCAGGGCCCGGCTGTGAATTTTTTTCTGCCGAAAATCTGTCGTTTTTTTCGCGCAGCATTACATAACTTTCTCTGTACTACGTATGTACTCGTGCATACGTATACATACTTACTTTACGTATACTATACGTATACATACATACGTCCTCGTACGTATGTACATACGTATATACGTATACATACGTATACACTCCGTATTTACGTATGTATACGGAAAAGCAAAAATTAAAACGTAAACACATTTCTCGGTTTTAATAGGAAGGAAATCAATTGAAATTTTTTTTTCAAAACTTTAACGTTATTTCGGTATTTTACCATATTTCACAATCATATTCTTCTTTTGTAAGCAGAACATTAATAAAACCTGTATACTTACTATTTAAACGTAAATTGACATGAAGACGTAATGTTGAACCTAATTTGAAGCTTTCTCATAGAATTTTCTACCCGTTTTCTCGGTGCCTGGGAACTGGCCCAAAAGTCGTCGAGTGCGACAGGTCTGAAGGTCAATGGCGTGCGCCTACGTGTGTGTCGGCCCTTCGAGATTATCGAGTCTTATAACGTCTCAATTGGACATGTCCAGGTCGCGGGCAAGGTAATGTAGCGCACTAGAGTTCGCGGGCGCGCGCCTAGAAATTCTGGCGGGAAGTTTAAAAGAAAGGTTTGTACAAATTCTCCGATTTGGTGGTACATCGCTGGATTCCCGGTTCTTGACAGTCTTTTAGAGACGTTATTAGACAGTTCATACCTCGAATTTAGTGACATTAATTTTCATTTATAATTTTGTTAATTAAATTCAGCACTAAAATTTGAACTTGCCAAGTGCAAATAAAGTTAAATATTTTGAGTCGAGGAATCTTAACTTTGTAATAGCGCTTATTTAAATGTGTAGTATTTGCATTAACTAAACGTCCAGATTAGGAATAAAGATTCTTGTAATCAAGTGAATAGAAAATAGCAGGAGGTCACTTCCTTGGATCCTTGCTGTCGTATGACAACTGTCTTAGGCATTGACGCACTCAATATGAGAATTCAGTCTTTATACGCAGCATGGGAATAAGAGGATTAACGCAATAAAATATTTAAACATTTCAGTCAAAATCGACATTGCTTTTGAATATTTCCCGAGGTCCTGGGTATCTACCTAAACCATAGACACCTTTCACAAGGTCGGAGTCTACGGTTTTCTTTCAACTTCTGTGCAAATTGGAAATTAGATACATAAATAATTATCATTTTATGAAAATTTGTTTTAAAATATTTTCAGTTTTTGAAGCATGGCAAGGCCATAGACATTCTGAATTTATTCAATACTTGCGGTTCTTTTCGCGAGAAAACACAGAAAGCCATTTTTCTTGGTTTTTTTTTCAGAACTAGTTCATCATTCACTGTGATGCACTGAAGACACAACTGTTCAGTACATCGGCAGATACGTGTTTGACAATATGTGTACAAAAGTATGTGGGTGAACAAGTCTGTAAGAGAACGCCCAAAACTTCAAGGAGAGATTCTGTAAGACAACTGGTGTTTCAAATTGTTTTGTAAATATGCAATAAATGATGAAAGACGAAATACCACTTGGAGTTCAAACTTTTTTTATAATAAAAATCTTGAATGATTAAACAAAACCCTTACCTAAACAGAGAAAAAAAACATCGCCGGAGACTGTATTAGCATGCAACATTTAAAAATGAAATCTTGTAGAAGCCGGCTTTAACTAAGCTCATTACCTCGCCCTATAGTTCACGGGACATTACATTTCCACCTACTTCGGGATGAAGTAGTACGTATTCTCTAGTTAAGTACGAGTAAGTTACTAATTTTCCCTCGTAAATAACATATATTTGTACTCTCGTGCATCGCAAGTGACTACTAAACGAATGTTTGGATATTTAAACATGCAGAAGAATAATTTCCAGAACACTGCATAAAATCATGCCTTTTAATAGAGATATTAATTTATATTACGACAAAAGGAAATGACCAATTTTTATATGACATTTTTTGCATTTTTCGTCGATTTCGACTGATAAATCATTTTTTACCCTTTTTCGTAATTTTAAAGCTTATTTTGCTGATTTCATCGATTTTAATATAACTTTAATTGTACTAATTCTACTAAATTGTAAATATTCATGATATGCAAGAAATGTTCTTCACAGAACTTTTGAGTAATTATTAAATTTCTTCGAACAGAAATTGTAATGTTAGCACTTGCCAGTATATATTCTAAGATTTCTGTGACACCTTCAGCATCATTATTCGGAGGATTTCACGATAACTAAAAACAAGGAGTTCCTCGTCCAGTCCAAACCAAACGTTTGCAAGATGAGTTGACTTGAACGAAAGGAAGAAGCCTGGATTACATCAGTAATATTAGTCCAACAGCTTGAGTTGTTCATCTGAACTTTCAAATCTTTTACGTCACTTTTCTTTGCTTTCAGGGAATTTTAACACACATTTTAAGAACACTTTATTGATTATTTTTTGTGGTGCATCATGTCATCAAAATCGTCCCCATACTTGTTATTGTGGATTAGCCCACGATGTGCTCGCAAATAAAAGTCTGATTATAATGGCATTTCGAATTATCGAGCTCGATAGGGGTCAGAGACACACTCCAACAATAGTCAGTTAGTTTCGTGTCGCTCGGACTGCCTAATTTGCAACGCAGAAAGCTAGTTGCTGCTAGTTCTTCTCCTGCAAAAAAAATGTCATGAGAATATTTTATTGCTAATCGAGTGTTTTCATGCTATTCATTGAGAGTCGCATGATGATGTCAGCGTTATCCCGGAGTAATAGCTACAGACTATCAGACGAAGTAATTTGCTCTTACAAATTATGCAAACGGGGAGCAAAATCAGCCCGGTCTTATCAGCCTTCGAACCCTTCGAATCAGTGTACAGTATTGTATAGTGTGTGTGTGTGTGTGTGTGTGTGTGTGTGTGTGTGTGTGTGTGTGTGAGAGAGAGAGAGAGAGGAATAAGACATAATTTCACGATGTCTGGAATCATTGCATTCAGGGCCCGTAATGACGTAACATTGTTTCAGTATTTTAGGCCCAAGCAAGCACGATGAAGAATAGATCCTTATTTTCGAGAAAGATGTTCGATGACCAAGCCTACAGATACTCCTTACAGCGTCGTGATCACATCGAATCAGAGTAAGCAGACGGCTTCTGTTTATGAACTAACTGGCTTATCATATATGCATTTTATCCTATCCTATCCGTACTCGCCTTGCTGGCAACGGATAGGTGAAAGCAGTCCCAGTTCGGTTCTCCGTGTGTAAAGCGTAGGTCTATGTTTTGTATGTGATATAAACTAATACACTTCAGTGCTGTTTGTGACAAGTGTCTACGTGCAGCAACGTGTTATAATCATGGAGTTTAAAACCACTACTGACCCGCCTTCATGCGCTGGCGTAGGCCAGAGCATATCGGAATCTCTTAACATATTAAACTCCGACATAAAAAATGATCTAACATCTACTCATATTCTAACTAGTGGTGCTACAGAATGACAAGATTTCCCGTATTTGTTTCCATTTCCTTTGGTCTCGGCTACATATTCGGACTTGACACATACTCTTGCCAGCTGCCATCTATCATTACCCAAAGTATATTTTTACATTTTCTTACTTTTTCGGTTTCCTAATAGTAGAACAGAAATATAATTTTAAGAATATTAAAGAGCAGTAAAACATCGTCCTAAATGTTACTTTTCTTTGAAAAATTTGCAGTCGTTTTTAAACAAATGGCATTTCAGAGCTACTGTAAATTCGAAATTTGAAGCTCTTCGCACAGCAAATTGTTGAGTTTTCGAAAAAACTGTATTACAAGTCATTTGAATCACATTAACTCACAAATATAATAAAGTTTACAAATTGCTGTAAACGTCAATTTTAGCAGTGTGAGAGATCTTTTAAAAAAATTACATTTGTATAATTTTGAAAAATTTGTTATATTAAAGAGTACTTGTAAATGAATTTTAATAAAATGTAACTGTAAAATGTACAGTAAAATGAACTTTATGTCATATTAAAGAGTACAATTAGCACTATCCGTTCGAAAAGTTTGAAGGAAAAATGTGGAGCCATTTATGAGAAAATGGTGTATGAGCGTTCCTGAAAATGGGAAAAATTTGATCTGGTTTTGAAAATGCGGCATGGTCCCAGGCGGCGCGCGGGGCGGACAGCGGAGCGACCACATGGACTCTGTTACACGCACCGAAACGAAGAGGACAAACGAAAGCTCATGGGCTTCCAAATGCCGTAAAGTGTTTTTAAAGTCTAATTACTTCCCAAACTTGATGTCTCTACAAAAATGTTCAATACAGCTTAATAGTGAATATTCGCCGATTGTCGCTAGTGAAATCAGTCATAGCAGTGCGGCTCAAATGAGGATTGTCAGCAGTGATGGCGGCGCAATTTTAGCCGATTGTAATGAAATAGGCCATAAAAGGTAGGAAAATGGAGTGTGTATGGGGTTTGTGGCACACTTACACTCATTTTAGAAACGATTTTCTAGGGGCCGACGTTGTTCTTGCATCGAACACTAGCTTTTTTCACTAAGTTATTGAATTATATTTTCTTTGTTACAGCCTAAACTATCTATACTAATACGTAAAGACGGAAGTGCATTGACTTTCAGCGCGATAATCCCTGAATCTACCGAACCAATACTGATGAAACGTTTGTGCTAGCTTCCTTTAAAAGTCTGGAGTACTATATGCTATGATTTATAATCACAAACCTTAATATATTTACAACATAGTTACTTTTCTGGACTGTTTTCGCCTAGCGTTACATCACAGATTCGAGAGTGCATCTATGTCAATAATTCTGCTGCGTGCCACCAGATGATTACGTCGGAGATCTATTACTGATTTCATCAATGTACAGAATTGCGTATTTAGAGGAATGTTTGTTTATTTTTCATTGTCAGTTGCCTAACCCGAAATATTTTTTTAGTCTAAAAGTAATAATAATTTTTTTCCCGCTTTATTTATTAAAGTAACTTGAATATTGATTTTTATTGCGTGTGGGCGTGAGGGTATTTAGTGTACAAGAGACTAAATGTTTAGAAGACGTCATTTTCTGATGGATGTGGTTAACATTGCCGTGAAAAGGTATCAATACACACATTTTACATGAATGCAGGTAGTAAATTAAGCATATTTATTACGTATTTGCAGACTGGCCAAGCGACAGTGCGATTTACGTGTTATTCTGAAACTGACGGAGGATACATGTTTTAGAGAAATATTTTTAGTATAGTAGAGAGTGGAATAGTAGAGGGAAGTGTGTTGAGTGCGCGAGTTCTCATGCGAGAGTTCTCGCACGGGTACGCTTTGGTTTGTTATGTATTTGTACGCGGAAATGGAACTGAGAATGGTGGGAAGTTCTTCATAAATGGAGAATAACATCGCCATGTTTGGACGAAACTAGTGAATTCATTTAATTTCTTCCCCGTGTTCCTCAATATATTTAATTGATGACGTTCAACGCAAACATGGAGTGGATCTCGACCTATGTTTAATTTTTTATTGATTCTCCACCCAAGTTGAAGATAGACAACGGACTAGCTAATTAAGTATCAGCGGTGTTAGTGCAGGGGATTTGCACAGTATTGGGAGATTTTAGAAATAAAGGCATAATAAATAAATCCGAGAAGCGATCAATCAATCAATCATGTTCGATAGCAATCATTACATGTAAAACTTAAATAAGGTAAGAAATGACTCTTTCTGTTTAGCTTAATAATGTTAATGTTTATAAAGTGTCTTTCGCTTGATGCAACACATTTTTGTAATATTTTTTTGTAATATGCAGAAACACGACAAATAGCTTTGTTCAGAACTTTCCTAATGTAGAACATAATGCGGCGGGATCTATGATATGGGTTCATTTTTTATCCTTGCTTCTGCTGCAAAGATACGGTGCTAAAATAGGATGTTAATGACCTCTGAAACTTAGAACTTCTCTGCTGTAATTAATCGCTAACATTTTGACCTCTGTGATGTGATTTAGTTGCATCATGAACGTCTCCGCATGTTTTGTTGCTCTACGCGCATCATACTGATACACTTCGTAATGTTCAGCTAATCGAGTTTTGTTTCTTTTACTCGCACTTACCGTATTTGGCTGTGAAAAACTTGAAAAATTCGAAAACTCAAATTTTTCTCGCCGATATCTGAAAAATGAACCCAATTGAAACTAAACTGATTATAATGTCATTACTCTCTCTATTATCATAGAAAATTGGTACTTCATTTAAATATCTATTTAATTATATTGTTTCATTTTTTATTTATTTACAACTGCACGCATTTTCTTAAATATACATTTAATTCAAATATTTAATTTTGTCTTACTAACACTTCTGACATATCTTGCAACAGACTAACTGAAAACTACGCAAAACTCTATTTTAAAATAAATGTAAACAAGTTTATTTTTAAGTTTGGGTTTTTCAGGTGATGGTTAAAACGTTAGGAGTATAGAAGGTGCAATGTTATAATTTCACGAAATTGTTATCAATAATGCGAGAAAGTATTTTTTTAGCAATACCGGTGGTTTTCTCAGAATTTCTTGCATTAATATAGTTTTTCACATAATTATCTTTTCTTTTCACCTGCCCAGAAAACGGCTCATTGTTCTCATGCTCAATAGAATGTTAAGAGTTAGTTTCGCAGATTATGTGAAGAAAGAAAGTTATGGGAAATGAATTAAGATTTAATTAGAAGATGCTGGTTAAGGTTTCTTTGAAGTAGTTAATCTTTAATTAAACGAACGCAATTGGAAATGTAGTCAGGAGTACGCAGATCTTAACGCGCACAGGACTAGACTGATTTCAGAACATGCACACGAAGCAGTTACCTTTCTGAATGTACCTACATCGGTACCACGTTTTCAACATCAAGTTATAGTTTTATTTCAATATAATGTATATCCTTTTTTAGGCAGCTTCTAGTAAAAACGGTTACTTTTAAGGCATGCAAAGCTTTCTGTAATACTCATCCCGTCTCCAATGTTTTGTGATGAGAGTTCATTGGAGTGGGGTTTTCAAAATGGAATCTCATCCCATAACCATAGGAGTTGGAATGAAGGAACCAGTGTGTAAGTAAGTTTGGTAGCGGTTTATTATTTATGAACAGTCATCATATTTTAATGTGTTTAGTGTAATGTAATGTAATAATTAATTTTGTATTTTGTCTTAGTCTTACGGATTAGCAGTATTGTTGCTTTTGTTTTTTATTAGCGTTGAATATATAATTAAAATATTTCAAAACATTTGCAAACTAAAATGTGTTAATGTTTTGAATTGAACAGCCAAAATCCTGAGATCCGGAACATCGTGCGAATGCAGTACTTAGTGGGTACTAGCCATAGTCAGCAGTTGAGATGTAAAACTAAAACTTCAGCCATCATTTACGTAACTAGATTTGAGATATCTCATTAAGTAAAACATTTGAGAAAGTATACGTCAACAAATGTTTTATATATATTCTAAATAGATAATAATACTAAACAATTTAATAATAGATTCTAAATACGACACACTTTACTTCTTTTTTGTGAGCCAAACAACCATTTCTAAAATAATGCTACATTCTTTCATTCCATTCTGGCTTTTTGATTACATCTTGAATACCGTTGCTATTCTACAATCCCCGCGAAAGATTCAAAGCTGACTAACACAAATAATTTATATTCATATCAACTACACGATCTCTGAACATGTCTTCACAAATCGTTGTAACTTGCGATGTTTCCAGTATTATCAGGGAGCTATATATTTTTGCTATTCGGTCGACAGTTTAAATACATTTTCCAGTCTTAACAACATGCGATCTCCAATCACTGAGGGGCCCCAATCACTGAGGTTGTCTATCCTTCACATATTACTCGTACATAGATGCACGCTCACATAGGCATCGAGAAGAGTTAGAACAGACGAGCATTATGGGCGTTTAGTATGGGCGCACGTATTTAGCGTTTTGGGTTGGTACATTATGAAACAAAATAAGGTTCATTATTGATGATGCAGATTATTTTAATGAAAACTGTTGTAACACATAATTCTTTATGTAATACTTTTTCTTCAGTTTCTTGAAGAAACGAGAAGATTTTACGTAATTTCTGTTTGAAATTAATACAATGTATATTTTTCTCTGAAAACGGCTCCAATTTTTTTTTTCACTTTTTTTACGAGCAGAGAAGAAGACGCGCTTAAAATGACACAGGTCTTATTTTTGATGAACAATCTGATTTTGCAAAAATTGTAAATGTTAGAAATAGTGTGAATAACCCTTCTCATCTATATTGTGCCTTATTTTGCAAAAGCAGTGGTTTTGCAATTTTCGTAAATACACAGGAGCTTGCCGAAACGGGACCAGCATCAATTTTTTAACCGTTTTTTGCTACATATGAGAAGGTATGAGCTGATAGAGCACCACTAGTACAATTAATGTTGTGTCCTTTCCTTGGAGTGAGTCTTCATTTCTGTTGAACATTGATTTGGCCATAAGTTAGACATAATTTCATTGATTTAATATAATTTTAATAGTAACTTTCTTCAAGTAATACCTATGAGATGCAAGAAATATACTCCACGGAAGTTTTGAGTAGCATATTCGATTTTTTCGCTAAGAAATATTAAAGCCAGCCTTTGTGAGTATGTAATCTAAGGTTCGTGGGAACATGTCGACGCCATAGTCAGTTCGACCGACTTCAGGATAATCGAAGACAAGAGATTTCTAGGTAATAAACAGTCCAAAACATAAGTTTGCATGTTTGAGTTTACTTGAACGAAAGGAAAAAACCCTACCTAGATAACTTCAGGAACATATCCGAAAGCTTGAGTAGTTCATCTGAATTTGTTGTGGTCAAATTTTTTACGCAATTTTTTCCTTGTTTTTAGGGTAATTTTAAAACAATTTAAGAGCATTTTATTGATCACTTTTGGCAACGTTTTAGGTCATATAGATCCACATAGATTCCAATGGTACGACCATCTTCAGAGGGTAGTTCGCTCATCCCTCTTCAAAGTTTTAAATACAGACCCCAAAGCAGAAGAATGTAGGACGTCGGTGGAATGAACAAACGAAACTCTTGGAGATGGAACAGGCCTGAAGGTCTGAAGATGATGATGTTTCAGGTGATGAAAATCCGCCCCTATTAATGAATGTTGTGCTTCGCTGGGAGCGAGCGTTGCTGGCTTCCACGCGTCGCCTTTCTCCGCTGACAACGATCGCGGCGCCGCCGGCGCGGAGGGGGTCGTGGGTTCGTGCCGGGGGCGCGGGTGAGTCACGCGGGCGGGGCCGCGAAAGGGGATCCGCGGTGAGCGGCTCGATGGCGGCGGCGGCCTGTGGCGGAGGCGGAGGGGGGGAGGGGTAGATAGATGGTAGAGAAGGAGAATGAGGTGGAGGCGGAGATAGAGGAGGAGGTGGAGGAGGCAGAGGTGAGGAAGGAGGTGGAGGAGGAGGTGGAAGTGGGGGAGGAGGAGGAAGAGGAGGTGGAGAAGAAGGAGGAAAGATGGGAGTAGGGGAGGGGTGGAGAAGGAGGGGGAGAGGGAAGGGAGGAGGTGGTGAAGGAGGGGAGGAGGTAGAGGAGGAGGGTGGAAGTGGAGGAGAAGGGGAGGAAGTGGAGGAGGAGGTGAAGGAGGAGGTGAGGTGAGGGAGGAGGTGGAAGAAGAGGTGGAGAAGAAGGAGGAGGAGGAGGCAGAGGAAAAGGAGGGGGGGTGCGGTGGGGTAGCATTGTTGAGGGACGAAGAGACGCCGACGCAACGGTTTGCGGTGATGGGGATGGTGGTGAATGTGGAGAGGGAGGTGATGGTTGAGGTGGAGAAGGTGGTGGAGACGGAGCTGAAGAAGGAGGTGGAGGAGGTGAAAGGTGAGATTGAGAAGGAGGTGGAGGCGTGATGGTGGCGTTGTTGAGGGATGGGGAGGTGGCGATTCCGGCGTTTTGTGGTGGCGGAGGCGGAGGTGAAGTCAACGCTAGTGAAGGCGGAGTCCGAGGCAGTGTTGACGATGGTAAAGCAGGCGAAGATGGAGGTGGCGGTGGTTACTAACGAGAGGATGTGGGGTTATGGGTGGGGGCGGGAGAGGAGGTGGTGTTGGTGGAGGCGGGGCGCGGACGACGGTGGCGGTGAAGTGTCAGAGCAGCGGCGGAGCATTAGCTGGTGTCGGCGGCTGCTTTGATAGCGGAGGTGGAAGAAGATACGCAGGCGCGATGGTTGCCGTGAAGGAAGTGGCAACGGTGATGGGAAGGTGGAAGGTGCCTAGCGCTGCGGTGGAGGGAAATCAGGAGGGTGGTCGAGGGTGGCTGAGGGGCTGGAGATGGCCGTGGCGGTGGCGGCAAAGACGTCGCAGGGAGCGGAAAGGCAGTGGTGGCGCCGGTGACTGTGGCTCGTGGAGGCGGCGGCGGTGAGGGCTCTGAGAAGGAGCAAAGGGCGCTGGTGCGGAGGAAGCGGTGGCAGTTGCGATGCGGCGGAGGGAGGGGGCGGTGGAGGCGACGTTGCAAGCGGCAGCGGAGGAGAGGGGTTGTCAGTGAGAGGCTCGCGACGGACGCAACCGCAGCCGATTGATTGATTGATTGAGTGATTAGGTGCACGTCAACTGTGCAAGTCATTGGTCCCGCTAGTGTAGTGAATGCTGTTTGTGCTTGTCGTCCCCCCTGTTGGAAAGTGAGATTCGCCGCCATCTTCAATCCCCTTCGCCATCCCCAACCTTCTTCAATCCGCCATCTATCCCCCTCCAGATATCTCCCCTGCAAGGCACCGCTACTACCAGGACAACCGGGACGAGCTCTAATCTCGCTACTGTCTCTCAACATGTATGTTAGTGTATTGGATGGTCTCCCGACATGACTGGTAATTTAATGTAATGTGCTTAAGTAGAGGAGAAGAAAGAACTAGGAAGAGGAAGGAAATATCGCGCGCGTTCCGTGGCCCGTTCGTTAGGGAACTTATCCGGCATTCACCTGGTGTTGATCAGAAAACTATCGATCAGAGCAGCCGGCCGCTAGAATTCTCCTCCAGACAGCGGCTGAATTCGACCAAGCTATGTAGCTTGTGCCAGAAACCCTGCCATCGGAGCTCGGACAATGGGACCTCCCTACCAGAGCCGCTGCCGAGAATGCTGCGGCAATGCCGGCTGTGAGCTAAGCGCAGGCGACCCGGTGCAGCATGGCTCAGGCGGCGGCGGCGGGGGATGGCGGCGGCGGAGGCGGCGGCCGCTGCGGGTATAAAAGCCCGGCCTCCCGTCTCGCAGGCACCACTCGCCACCAGCGCCCCTCCGCCGACCGCCACCACCACCGCCCACCCGCAGCATCATGAAGGTCCTGGTGATGCCTCGCCAACGCTGTTCGCGCGCAACGGGCCAGCAACGCCCGGCCGGCTGGCCAGAGCGGGGGGATCAGTTACGTTGTACTTCGGTTTTTCTTTCTGGCGCGTAGGGGTGTGTCATCAAAATGGAATATTCCTCGGTATTTCTCGTCGTTCTCGGTTGTGCCGCTAGGGGTCGCATGCTCGCGACTGTATCGAGCAGTGCTAGCGATCATGCGACTCCTAGCAGCACAACCGAGAACGACGCGAAATATCGTGAAATATTCCATGTTGATGACACCCCCCCGCCCAAGAAAGAAAAACCGAAGTATAGGGCTGCGAGATTTTCTTGCAGTGGGCTCTGCTCAGTGGAATTAATCATCACCTTTACTGGTAAAGTTTCCAAATTCTATTTTCAGACAATCTCTTTTTTTGAGGGAGTAACATATTTTTGTAAAAAATAAATTGTAATTATTCTTTCTATTTTACAACTTGTTGAAAAAAATGTTATTTCCACATGAAAAGTGATTGTCTTTAAATTGGATTTGGAAAGTTTATCTATAAAACGTATTACAAACAATCAAAATTTAAGTGATAAACTCGCCTTCAGTAGTTCGATATGCTGGCGATTTGTTATAGTTCAATTCCATAGAAATGAGTAGCTGAGTTATTTTAGTTTTTCTTATAAAACTTCAACGTATTTCGTAGATAGGACGACTAGTAGCTTTACTTTTACTTTAATAATGACGGCTTCATATTGAGATGTTTGCATGTCGGGCAAACTGGACAGTGTATTTATAAAATTTCCATATGCAAACTGAATGACATTTTACAGTAATCCTACCTTATATCACAGTGCCCATAATACTCTGAAAAGGAACGTGACCTAATTCGTAGCTGAAATGGGAGTTGAACATGTCGAGCAGTAAGCATTTGCAGACTCTAAAAGCATCATAGAACAACAGGAGATTGTTATATATGAAAATTAAATATATCAAAACATGACTGACACTTGACTGGCTACAGTAAACCAAAAGAGTCAAAGAAAATTCAAATTCATAAATTCTCGATCTGTTTAAAGTAAACACGTTCAATTTTTAGTCCCAAATTGTACGAAAAAAACACGTAGTAGATTTTTGATCTCCAATGCCAGCCCTAACAATTATGTTGAACTACCTTTGGAGATGTCTCAGGATAAAAGAACTCTGTAAATAATACTGTCCCCAACCTCAATCTTCTAAAGTTTAAATTTCAAAATTCTAATTTTTCTTAAATTGTAAGGTAATATTATATATAAAAGAGAACAAATTATATATTTTTTAGGAATAGTGAGTCACTAATGAGTAGAGTCATTCTTTTAAGTTCGTAAATTCAAAATAAATAAATACTTTGTCCCAATCTGGATGGCGTATTACATAACTCTAATGCCGTTGTACATGATAAGGTTTCCTATAAAACCGAGTTCTATAAAAAGCACATAAACTATTTTTAAAAAACGTTTCATACAACAAGTATGGCACAATCAAAGTTTTCGTGAAATTGTTTGGCCCGCCATCTGAGGGGAATACTGTGGGCTATTTTTATTGTTTCGGCTCCCTATCCTGTACTACGGATATAATACAAAGGATTATTTACAATATACAAGTTAGAGCACTTCGAAAATTCTTTAGAAGCGCCCTTTTCTCGACTACTCACACCCATTTCGTCCATTTTGGTTCATGGGATGTCATTTAGACTGTAATCTTCGAGGAAACTGACACACAACCCAGTTTGGTTGTATTTTAGTTTCGAGGTTGTATCACTGCTGTCGACGAATGAATTCCCGAAATTTGATTGGATGTGACATAAATTTATTTCATGACTATAGAACATGTTATATTTTTTATAAATTTATTTATGACACTCCGAATTTTACAGTGTGAAAGTAAGGTTTTAGCAAAGTTACATTTTATGAAACTTTTTAAATACTTATTTATGATGCAAGTGGTAAAAGTTGTATTTTATTTTGGGAGAAGAAAAGGTGTGTGACACGAAAGGTTAGCCGACAGCCGTGACGCAATCATACGAACAAAATAAAATCCCTTTTTTATTATGTGTATCATACCTATTTTTTAGAGCGCTTTATTGGCTTCTCTTTATTTTAATTGAAGCATACAAATCACTTAATTTGAAACCATATTACATTAAGATCAGCTGTAATCAAACGAAAGTATTTTGTTTTCTTTGGTAGCGTTCACACAGTTTATCTGAAAATTTGAGCATTGTCTCAGTTTTAGCACTAGTGCTAGAAATTGAACTTTAATCACGTTGTGCATGTATTACACTTAATATCCTTATGGTTACCATGTAATTGACTTGTTATACATTCTGCACTATGTTATCTTGGATAAAATACAACGAAATAAAAAGATGTAGTAACCCTTAGTAATGATCCGCGCAGTCCATATAACCCACTGCTGTTGCCTGATACATCAAATATTTTTCAAATCTAATTTGTATCAGTGGTAGAAAAAAATCCATATGATATAGTGCTTCTCTGATGTAGTGCCTCTGACCGGGAGGTCCTAGGGAGTTTGTTCCGACGATGGCACAATTTTCGATACGATCTTAGGCGTGTCCGAGGTTAATAATGAACTATGGTCTCTTATGGCAACAATAATGCCAAATGTGGCGCTTTCTGCTGTACTATGTAAACAAACGTTACGCGTTCTATGTTGTCGACCAATCCCGCAATGGAGTGGAGCGCTTGTTTAGGGCTAATTAGTTTTATCTCGAACCTTCCAATTATACAATACCGTATTTCCTTTCTTTCACTCCAATCTAAGACTATTTCCCTTTAGTAAAAACTGAAAACTTGATTTCTTGACATTGTCACTGTTCATTGCTCAAGAATACTTTGTGTTGGCGGATCTTTCTTCGTTTAAAAATGATACACTTTCCTGGGGATTGCACTTGCTTTCTGCTGTTGAAAACGAATGCATCGATCTTTTTCCCTGTTTATTGGGAGATGTAATTGAACTACTTGCAGCTTGTAGTCTTGTTGCACAAACCAGTTGTCACTGTTTGTCCACAATTCATTGAACTGTTTTTGTTTCTGATTATTCCCTTTCTTTAGTTCTGTTGAAAGAAGCTTACAACGAAAATTAAAAAATTAAACGAAATATATAACTTCCGCATGATTAAAAGGTAATTCTTCACGTCGAACAAATTGAACGAATCACAGATAACCCAGAACCCGCACTTTCAAGACACTGATGCAGCAGCCGAAGGAACATCGAACCGTAGCTGTCAAACCATCCAACGTATCCTTTCTTACAAACAATTAACAACTCTAAACGGTTTCACCCACGGTTTGCTGTAATTATATTACGTAATCGGATATATAATTGAACTACTATTAATATGTTATGAAAAAATATGTTAATGAGGATTTAAATCAGTTTTGATATCTTTATAACGGCAAGATGTTCCTTTACTTGAAAGCGTGTAAGGCCCTTTACCTCATTCTTAACCTCGCGAGAGCTATAGATAGAATTCAGCCTCTGTCCTGGAGAAAGAAGTATAGACGCCGGCTGCTCTGATTCGTAGTTTTTTCGTGATTTCTCCGATCAACACAAGGCTAATGTCGGTGCAGAACAATCCAGGACAGCGCACAATCTTCCTTCTTCTAACCATACCACTCATACGTGCAGTACATTTCCCCACATGTGGGGAGACCAGTGAAGAGAGTTGTCCCTTCTCGGGCGGTGCCCCGCTGGGAGAGACACTGTAAGGTAAGTGTGCTGTTAGTGTAAGTGTGTGCTTCCGGCATTCGCCTGGTGTATATCGGTGAATGCACCGAAAACTACGGATCAGAGCAAGCTCGCCGCTAGAATTCTCCTCCAGTCGGCGACAGAACTCGACGGGAGCACCGAGCAGCTACGCAGCTACTGTCGAAAATCCTGCTCCGTCGGGACTCGCCCCCAGATACCTCCGTCAGAGGCACTGCAGTGACATGAGTTGAAGCCCTAAGCTCCAGGTAAATCAGAGAAAATAAAACACTTGTTCGACGTTTTGTGTGGCAGGCCGTGTTTCGGTTTCTGGCGCTGAGTGCGTGGCGCTGGCCGAGGACAAGAAAGAAGGAGGAGAAGGTGGCCGCGGGACGAACAAGAAGCAGGACAAGCGCGGCCTGCTGGGCTGGGCTACGGCGCGCACGGCGTCCTCGCCGCCCCCGCCGCCGTCGGCTACGCCGCCCCCGCCCCGGCCCTCGCCTACACCGCCCACGCGCCCGCGGTGAGAGGATTTAAATACATATATATATATATATTATATATATATATATATATACTTATATATATACTTTATTCGACACAAAATGTGTCTTTCAAGAGAGTGAACATTGAATAGAATATGGAGGGAAATAGAATAGAATATGCGGAGAAACTTTGTGTGGGTAACCTTTAACATACTACTGACATGTACAGGTATGTGTTTGAATTTTGAAAGCACAATGATCTTAAAAATAAACAATGGTTATAAATATGAAATGGTATATGACTTTATACAATATATAATAGATAAATGAAGTAAATGTTACTATCCAGGATGTAAGAGATCCTTTGAAGTAACGCGCTTTAATTCTCCGAAAGGATTTTCAAGTTGAAATATGTATAAAGCAGAGAAGAAGTAAGGGAAGTATATAATTTATTTGGGAGACAAGGTTCCAAGATTTTAGAGGCAGAATACTGAGTTCGTGTAATATTTGATTGTTCGTATGAACCAGGGTGCTTTCAATGGCTTTTCTTATGTTATTTGGTATAACGTCAAATTTTTGAATATGTGATTTCATATGCCCCATCCCAAATGGGGCATGCTATGTCAAAAATGTGGGCGAATATATATTTATAATGCAGACAACGGTGAATCTAAAGAAGGTGAGAATTTTTGTTCAAAAACGGGTATAATTTTAGAAGGTTGAAATTAATTTTATTTATTATTGATGTAATGTGTGCTTCCCCAGTTAATTTAGTATCAAGTTTGTAATCCAAGATAGGTAATTGGAGTCTTGATAGGAATCCAAGGGATTGCTTTATAGTTGATAAGAGGATGACTTTGCATGAAGTGTCAAAATTTGCTTTTCACTTTAGAACATTGTCCTTTAGTACAGAAATTAATTTACGCATGACTAAAGGAAACGACCCATTTTTTATATTTAATTTTTTTGCATTTGTTGTCGATTTCGACTAATAGGTCGTTTTTTACCTTTCTCGTCATTATAATGGATTTTTTTCGCTAATTTAATCGATTTTGATACAATTTTAATGGTACTTGCTAACTTTCTAAACACAGAAAGTTACAGGAAAATGTATTGATTAAAATACTTGTTTAAATTTTTGTTTCACTATAAAATTTGGTTAAATTTCGTCAATTTGAAAAAGTCGTAAATATTTATACAGGAGAGTGTAGTAATTTCATTATCACCCTCATACTTTGAAAACGTAAAAAAACATTTTTTTTCTAAAATTATTCCAGATATCGAAAAGGGAACCGGGTAAGAAATGTGTCAATAGACCTGTTCTGTCCAAAAGAATGGAGTCACCAACGCCGCCTTCGTTAATACGTCACCCACTCAAAGTTCCTTTAAGCAACTCAAAACCCGTTTTAGTTCAAAAGCTCCACAATAAGAAACTTAGGGAAATTTCTTTGAATCTTTGAGATAGATCCACAAAAAATGATAAGTTTCCCATTCAGGAGACCGAGACGAGCGGGATTTTGGCTCGATTGTCATTTGTCTCAATTGGGAGTGTGAATGACAGATGGGCGCAGATTACTTGGAGAGTAAGGTTTGAAAATCTGCTTTCCTCTAAACTGCATCATGGTGCCATGTTAATGTAAACAGAGAAATTACATAAAATATATTTATGTTCTAAATAAATGAAATCCAAATATACGTAACATTATTAATATTACTCTCTTGCACATTTATTAGTAACTCAATTCTATAAGGCCATTGATTCAATCAATTAGTATAGTACATTTCTCCTATAGAATCATTTTGTCGAAAACACAAGATAGTTTTCGTTGTTCACATTAATTCTTCCAAAGGTGCATTATTTTGGATGAAACACTCTTTACGCAGATTTAACTGTGAAAGAGTTTTTCATTTGAACCAGTGTTGACGGTTGTGTTTTGCTCCTCAGATCGCCGCTGCCCCCGCCGTGGGCTACGCCGCCCCCGCTGTCGGATACGCCGCCCCCGCCGCCGTTGGCTACGCCGCCCCCGCCGTCGCCGCCGCCCCCGCCCTCAGCTACCACCCCGCCCCCGTGGCCCGCGTCGCCGCCGCCCCCGCCGTCGCCTATGCCGCCCCCGCCGTCGCCAAGGTATGCCTTACCGACACCACTTCTCTTTGCACATCCGCATAAGTTGTAATCTTCTTCGTACAACAGATATTGGCAATGTTTTCATACATAGACAGACACGTAGTCAAACTCACAATAGCTTGCGGACTGCATGTATTTTCAACTCACTTTTTTGTCAACAACATTGAAATATTAAATTGCGATATTTCATACTGTCGCCGATTTATTGTACCGTGACCATGGTACGAGACGGTTCATGAACAATTGAGACATGTTTCATATAGAATCGTGTTCAATGTTACGAACGCATATGACCTATACAGATAAATTCTTGGATTAGGAGAACGCGAGAGCTGAGAGATTGGTGTAATGGAGGAGGAGGGAAATCGTGGCTACTGCATTACTGCAAAGATGCTTACAGACAACCCTGAAACACATCAATGACATTAAAACTACCTAGTACAAACACAGGAATAGATACCTATGGTACCATTGGTATAGATACCCATGGTACCATAGGTATTTAGTCGGTAGTAGTCTGACAAGTAGTAGCTAGGTAGTAGTCTGAACAATTTTGTCAGCGGAGGACTAATGAATACTTACAGACCAAACAAAGAAACCAACTGCGTAAAAATTACCTTTTCGTGAATCTCTCGATTTTTCTGAAAAGTGTTTGTTGTACGTAATTCAGAAAAAAAATCCATGCCTGTTTTATTCAGTATTAATGACCAAAACAGTCACTGGTCCTTGTATCGGCATGAGAAGGCTTCACACGTCCGCGAGTTGCTGACCCTTATATTCGTATAACACACTTCTGCTTCGAAATATAACGTATTAAAGTGAGAACGTTACTAGTCAAACCATCTTGTCTTCCCTTCTTGTCTTTTCCGATCAGTAATATCTCCTTCCTGTTTGTTTCTCATTATAGCGAGCACGGCTTTTAAAAGTAGAGATACTTAATTTCCTTTATATTGGATGTAATGAAGTTGGGAAGGGGTACTAACTAATATTACTTTCTATCTTATCATATCTTACACTAAAAGTACGCTTGTTGCTGTTGTTGTAGAGTCTCTGTTTGAGACAAAGCGTGGAGGACATACACAACGCCATATTTCTTACCATCAATCGATTTCTGGAAAATAAAAATAAATGATTTACTGCTTTAGAT